>JAQZBX010004159.1:0-39769 GCA_029593785.1 Cabassous unicinctus | reverse complement strand
TAGGAACCTCCAAACAGACTTCCACAGTGGCTTTACCATTTTATATTCCCACAAAAGTGAATAAGCATTCCTATCTCTCCACAGCCTCTCCCACACTTGTAGTTTTCCAACTTTTTAAATAGTGGTCATTCTAGTAGATGGTTAATGATATCTCATTGTAACTTTAATTTATATTTGCCTCATAGCTATTTTGAACATTTTTTAAATGTGTTTTTTCAGCATTTTCATTTCTTCTTTAGTAAAATGTCTATTTAGATTTTTTGCCTTTTTAAAAATTGGGCCATTTATCTTTTTATTGTTGATTTGTAGGATCTCTTTATATATCAAGGATATTAGACACTTGTTGGATGTGTGATTCCCAAATATTTTCTCCCATTGAATAAGCTGCCTTTTATCCTCCTCACAAAGTCCTTTGAGGTGCAGGAGTGTTTAATTTGTGGAGGTCCCATTTATCTAATTTTTCTTTTGTTGTTTGTGCTTTGGGTGTAAGGTTTAAGGTTTCCTCACCTACTACCAGTTCTTTTATTTTTTTAAATTAGGTAATAGAATTTAGCAGTTCATTAAAATAATACTATAACATCAAATATGGTTTCTTCTAGGAATGTAGCAATAATTTAATATTAATTTTATCAAATTAATTTATATTAGTAATAACTCAAAGGGGAATAACCATATACTAGTGCAAATGCAAAAAAAGTTACATGGAAATTACTTACTTTTTCTTTTTTTTTTAAAGATATTTAGTTTACATAAATTTTACACAAAAAGTATAGGGATTCCCATATGTCCTACTCCCCACACCTCCCACAACCTCCACATAAACTACATCCTTCGTTAGTGCGGCACATTCATTGCAATTGATAAATGCATTCTGGAACATAGTTTACATTGTAGTCTGCATTCTCTCCCACACAGTTCTGCATGTTATGGGATGATATAAAATGGATTATATCTCTCATTGCAATGTCATTCAGGATGATCCCCAAGTCCCCCCAAAAAAACCATATTACAACTGTATTTCTCTCTCCCTGCCCCCAGATCCTCCAGTGGCCACTGCCTCCACATCAATGTTGTAATTTCTTCCATTTGTAGATTCACAATAAGTCTATAGTAGAATACCAGTAAGTTCACTTTAGTCCATAGTTCATTCCCCAATTCTGAGGATTCTGGGAAGGTGAATTCCACTCCACTTCTAAGTGAGAGAGGGCTTCGATTCCATACAGCCGATGGATGGGACTCTCCTGCTTGCAGTTGTAGGCTCTCTTGCTTCCTTGGCATGGTGGTTGTCAATCCTGACCTCCTTGTGAGTTGTCCTGGGTAAGTCCAATGAACTGGAGAGTAGGTGGTGCAACTCTGCTGAGGCTCTGGGCACAGCTGGCACATTGACAGCCCAAAGATTCCAGTCTTTTGGATGTATACCTACAAACTCCAGAAGCAAGTATAAGTTTAAATACTAATATTGGTTCTTGTAGATGTTTTCCTACATTATCTTCTAGGAGTTTTATGGTCCTGGCCTTTATGTTTTGGTCTTTGATCCCTTTTGAGTTGATTCTTGTATAAGGAGTGAGATAAGGGTCCTATTTCTTTCTTTGGGTTATGGATATCCAGTTCTCCCAGCACTATTTGTTGAGGAGAATGTTCTGTCCCAGAAAAGTGGACTTGGGAGGCTTATTAAAAATCAGGTGCTCATAGAGGTGAGAGTCTATTTCTGAACTCTCAATTTGATTCCATTGATCAATGTGTCTATATTTATGCCAATACCATGCTGTTTTGACTGTTAGCTTTATAATACACAAGGTCAGGAAGCATGAGTCCTCCAACTTCACTTTTCTTTTATAGGATGTTTTCAGCTATTTGGGGGCACTTTCCCTTCCAAATAAATTTGGTAATTGGCATTTCTATTTCTGTAAAGTAGGTTGTTAAAATTTTGATTGGTATTGCATTGAATATATAAATCATTTTGGGTAGAGTCAACCACTTCACGATGTTTAGTCTTCCAATTCATGAAGGTAGAATATCCTTTCAATTTTTTAGGTCTTCTGTGATTTCTTTTGGAAGTGTTTTGTAGCTTTCTGTATATAGATCCTTTACATTTCTGGTTAAAGTAATTCTTAGATATTTGAAACTTTTTGTTGCTATTGTAAATGGATTTTTTTTCTTTAGTTCATCCTCAGCTTGTTCACTAGTAAGTGTACAGAAACACTACTGATCTTTGCATGTTGATCTTGTATCCTGCCACTTTGCTGAATTCATTTATTAACTCTAGTATTTTTGTGGTAGATATTTCAGAATTTTCTAAATATAGGATTATGTATCATGTATATGGAAATAGTGACAGTTTTACTTTTTCTTTTCCAAATTGGATGCCTTTAATTTCTTTTTATTGTGCAATTGCTCTAGCTAAAACTTCTAGCACAATGTTGAATAACAGTGGTGACAGTGGGCATCCTTGTCTTGTTCCTTTCAATATCTCCCCTTTAAATAAGAATTTGGCTGTGGGATTTTCATATATTTCCTTTATTATATTGAGAAACATTCCTTTATACCTATCTTTTGAAGTGTTTTTATCAAGAAAGGATGCTGGGTTTTGTCAAATGCCTTTTCTGGGTCAATTGAGATGATGATGTGTTTTTTTCCTTTGATTTGTTAATGTGTTATATTATGTTAATTGATTTTCTTATGTTAAAACATGCTTGCATACCAGAAATAAAACCCACTTGATCTTGTTGTAAAATTTTTTTGATATGCTTTTGGATTCTATTTGCAATATTTTCTTGAGAATTTTTGCATCTATGTTCATTAGAAAGATTGGTCTGTAATTTTCTTTTTTCATAGAATCTTTACCTGGCTTTGGTATTAGGGTGATGTTGGTTTCATAAAATGTGTTGGATAATTTTCTCTCCTTTTCAGTGTTTTGGAAGAGTATAAACAGATTTGGTATTAATTCTTCTCAAAATGTTTGTTAGAATTCATCTGTGAAGCCATCTGGTCCTGGACTTTTCTTTGTTGGAAGACATTTTAAAATGTAATAACCTTTATTTTTAAAGAGGTTTTAGATTACAGAAGAGTTACATAGAAAGTATGAGGTATTCCCATGTACCCCCTTCCCTGTCCCACATCATCCTTTATTTTTTTTAATGTAGCAGTACAATTTATTATGACGATTCTGTAAAATCCTCTTATTTAAAAAATGCACATTTTAAAAAATAACTCACTTGTGACTAACCTACTTACAGTAATAATCTTAAAAAGAAAACTATCACGGTGACATTTATCCTTACTTCATACATCTAACAAATACTGACGGAGGCAACTACCATTGTTATAACTTCTTTAAAGCCAAAAACTTAAGCACAAATCAGAATTAGAAGAAACTTCCGAATGTTCACATTTGCATGCATTTTTGGCTCAACTTTCAAATATTCCACATATAACAAAACCATAACTTGAATCAAAATTAATATTAAAAACATTTAAGCCTTGTGACAAACTTACTCTACAGATACTACGAAAACAGAGTAAATAGTAACAGCAGCATGTTTCTAGGAGAGAAGGTAATCACTTATTTCCTTTATCATAAAACAAAAGTCAATGAGTCAACATTTTAATAACACTGACCAAGTTATTTACTATTCAAGAATTTGCTTTTCAAGTGTGTCTTTAAAATATATCCATCAATATATTTGAATTGAATTAAGTTTATACATTAAAAATATTTTAATTCCACTTTATTTAAGTCCATTTTAGTAATTTAACTTCAGTGCTCAAACTGAAATTTGTTGAAAACTTATACTCCTTCCAGTGTTTTGCCATTTAAAAATAAATTTTCATGGCTATACAATGATTTAACTGCAATAAATATTTTGTTTCTTTTCTTCTTTTCACAAATATAATAAAACTTTTTTTTCAAGAAGATTCCTTGTATTAAAATTTTGGAATAGAGGAATAGACACTTTGGAATAGAGGAATAGAGATGGATGTTAGACATGACAGAAGCCCCGGAAAGAGAGACAGAACCATTCACTTGATAGTCTATAGCTGAACTTGTGGAGAGAGGCAAAGCCTAGAGAGCCTCATAGTCTACAGCTGACTTTGTGGACAAAACAGAGGAGCTGAGCCTGGAGAGAAATGATCCCCGGGAAGAAAGGAACCCAGGAAGACTGAGCCCTGGCAGACATTGGCAGCCATCTTTCTCTAACACAAGGCAATGGACTTTGGTGAGGGCAGTAACTTACGCTTTATGGCCTGCTAACTGTAAGCATCTACTCCAAATTTTATACCCTTTATGAAAACCAACCAATTTCTGGTATTTTGCATCAGCACCCTTTTGACTGACTAATATAGACAAGAAGCATAGATCAAGCTATAGAATCCCAAGGATTATAGCAAGCCAGCACCAGAAGGCTACAAGGTTTGTGGAGAAAGAGTGATTCTGTTGACTCATTGATTTGACATTCCAGGTGTCTAAAACCACGTTCTTGTTTTAGCTAATCCATAACATGTTACTTGTCGTAGAAAGCTAGCGAACAATGGCACAGGTGCTTTTACCTGTAGCTCTGACATTTATCATAGACATGCTTATGATTAACATTGGCCCTAGCTTCGTGTAGAGATAATAGGATTTCACAGATGAAAAGTACAATATTACCTCTGCCTCATGGTAGTTAAGATGAATTCATGGCTATCCCAAGTTTGACTGTGTGACTGTCAATTTAAATCACTGATAATCTCTTTAAGAATAAGGCATGTCATATGTAATGATATTTATATGAAGTCCTGTGCATTTATATCCCCTTCCCTGTCCAGCAATTAATTTAAATCCATGCAAGTTATACAAAGGTATAATGCACCCTTCCCCACTTCTCCACTACTACCTAACTTCTGAAATTAGAAAAAATTATCAGTGGAACTTGACACCACCCTCTACATTCTCTCATATTCATGTATTCTCATATTAAGCATACAGCTATTTCATTAACTAAGTTGTGTACATTATCACGTTTTGAGTGAGTTTTTTGATTATCCATTCAAATTTTCAATCAGACCGCTGATATGCAGGTGAGAGTTGATGTGGCTGCCCATGTTATATTCTGTGCTCTTGCCCTATTCTGTACATTGCTGGCAGTGAATGCAGACTATTGCCAAAAGTAATATACTCAGGTGGGGTAAATTGGGACTTCAGTGATTCACACCTTAATTCTGTTTCAAGAGCATATCTATTATATGCCTGGGAAAATTTCAGCTCTCATTCAAGCATTTTCCATTTTAAATCATGTTGTTCATAACTGGATTGAATTCCTCCAGGCCAAGATAAATAGATAAAATTTGATAAGTAATTTTAAGAGATGTGGATATGCAATGACATTTTAAGAGTAACTGACTTGCTTCTCAAACATTGAATAATTATTATTAACTCATTAGTGAAAATGCTCACCAATTTTGAATTCTCATATGATTTTTCAAATGTCATCTAATTGATCTGCCCAGTTGAGTCATTTATTGTTTCTCTCCTTTCCCTCTTTTTTGAAATATATTTCCCAATATGCTGCACAATGTGAATAATCCCATGAATGCCCTTTCCTAAGTTTTGGTCTCCCAAGAGCAAAGCTAACCAAAAAGACAACCTATATAACTTGAAACCTTACATTCCAATTTTTTTAGAAAGAAATACATTTATTGGTTAAGAAATGGAAAGATGAAAGAAAAAAAAAAGAAATGGAGAGATGTATTTTTCCAGGTTAAATTTGCCAAATTCCTCCCTTTAAGCATTGCAGCAGGTTGGTAGTAATGCCACTTGAAAGCATTACTTTTCTGTTCTCAATTCAAATGAATTCCTTTTGCGGTATATATATCTAGCAATATGCCTTCAATTATTAATGCCAAGAAGTATAGACAAATTAAATATTAATTTATTATTAATTATATATTCAACTAAAGTATGTTAAGATAAATCTTGAAGTCTTGAGTTTGAACTGTAACATCACTCTCAATTCCTAGTTTAATTTAATAAAAATCTCATTTCCGAGATCTACCCACTGAAATGGCCTTGAAATGCTGGCATAAGAGCAACATGTACTTCTTCATCCAAAGAGTGGTTTCCAAATGCAATTTCCAACTAAAATAAATAGGTCACATGGAGAAATGGGTGATTCTATGACTGCAGTAGGAAATATATGTTTCCCATTGCTTTAACATATTATGACAAACAAATTTATTTCAAAATGTTTCTGGAAGGGGTGATGTCTGGAATGGATTGGCAGTGCTGAATTTTTCTGGAGGCTCTAGAGGAAGAATCTGTTCCATTTCTAGAGGATGGCAGCATTTCCTGGCTAAAGGTCCAGCTTTACTCGACCTCCATCTCTCCCTTATTGCATCTCTCCCATGCGATTACATGATCCCACCTAGAAAATCCAGGACAATCATCTCAAGATCCTTAACTTAAGGAAATTTATAATGTTCCTTTTGTCCTTTAAGGTAGGATACTCACAAATTCTGGAAATTAGTACTGGGGCATCTTTGGGACAGCTTTATTCTGCCTAATACAGTTGTGTTCTACTAACCTGGAAACTTATGTGATACCAAATAGCCATTGAGATTTAAAAGACTACTACTGTTTTGTCCAAAGGATTTTAAAAGGCTCACTTCAAATAAGACAAGTTGAGTACCAATAAGGTTAACAACTGCATGGAAGAAATCTATAAAATATGTTTGTATGAATGAATTGATAAAGATAATTTAGGAAATGTTCAATTCATGTGTTACTGTTTATCTATTTCTTCTTTTGTTGCTTGTGTAAAGTTTATGAAACCATTTCCTAGTACAAGTTCTCCTAGATGCTTCCCTACATTATCTTCTAGGAGCTTTATGGTCTTATCTCTTATATTTAGGTCTTTGACCCACGTTGAATTAATTGTTATATAGGGTGTAAGATGTGATCCTTTCTCATTCTTTTGGTTATGGATATCCAGTTCTTATTGCACCATTTGTTGAAGAGACTCTTCTGTGCCACTTGAGTGGGAGTTTTGACCTTATCAAATATCAGTTGGCCATATATGCATGGATCTACATCTGAATTTTCAATTCAGTTCCATTGGTCAGTATGTCTATCTGGGCAGAATCTATGATAAGGTGGATGGGGGTGATGGTGGTGCAAGGATGTGTGTGGAGTGTGATGGTGAGTGAGGTTGAGGTTGAGGGAGTAAATCTACCCATGGAACTTAGGGGAGAAGTGGCTGAAGGAACAGGTGAATGAACACTAGAGAGGTGGAGATCTGAGTTTCAGAATACAATTGTTCTTTGGGCAACTATGGCAGGGGAGGGGCACTGGTTCAAGGTGTCAATGGTAGGGAATGTATGGGAAAGTGTGCACCTGGGACATGCCTCTATGGAATAAGAATGTGTTCATCTCATCATAGGGTTTTATCTAGTTAGTAAAGAATTACACAATAAAGAATGAAATATCAATCTCCTGTCTTGGAAAGCCCAGCTACATTCTCAAATAGAGGGGTAAGAATCTCAAGAGTACATAGGCAGTGCCTAATAAAAGAAAACAGACCAATATACCAAGAGTTTGAAATTAATTCTTGTATTTATGAACCATATTTGTGTAAAATTGAAACTTAGTTTAATAATGTCTATGGCCTAAGAGTTACCTGTTGAAATCTTTTCTTTTTTAACTCAAATGTTGCCTCTCTTTAAGTGAAACTCAGCTAATAAGCTCACTACCTTCCCCCCAACATGGAAGAAGACTTCCAGGTATGAGCTTCCTTGGCAGCAAGGGACTAATATCAAGCACCAACCAGCAATGCATTTGGAAAAAGACCTTGACCAAAAGGGGCCAATATTAACTATAAAAGACTTTTTACAGCTAGGAGATTTCAAAGTGAGTCGGGAGGTCATTTCAGATGTTACACATATGCATGTCTCAGGCATATCTCACTAACTGCTACAGTAAGCAAAGCCTCAAATAAGGGTGCTCCTGAGGGCTTTAGAGATAAACAGACATTACAGGCAAAGCACCCAGCCCCTTGAAATCAGCACCCTGCTGGTGAGCCTTACCTTGGAATATATGACAACTTATTTCCCCAATGTAATGGACACATGGTTCTTCAACCCTTTTTATTTGAACCTATAATTAGCACTATAACATTAAATGTATGTCCCAGAGACTTAAATCTTCTGGCAGTTCATATGCTGTTTGAGCCCTGAATCTCAGCAGAGTTGCCACCCAAACCTGCTCTTCAGTTCATCAGACTTGCCCAAGACAACTAACAAAATGATGATGATGGGGAACCCCTATCCCAAAAAACAGAGAGCTTCTACAACTGCAAAGAAGACAGTTCAATCCACCTGCTCCATGGGTTCTAAGGCCCCTCAATCAGGATCAGAGAGGGAATCACTATCCTAAAATCCCCTTGGTCAAGGAATGAACAAACACAAGGCGGGAATGCAACTATGGACCAAAGTAAACTTATTATTATTGTAATAATGGAAGAACATGTAACATCGATATAAAGAAAGTGGTTTCCAGAGTTTCTGAGGGTAGAGGGAGGGAATAATAGTTGGGGTATAGTATATTTTTAGGGCATTGGAATTGTTTTGCATGATATTGCAATGACAGACAAAGGCTATTATACATTTTGTCAAAACCTATAAAATTGTGAAGTATAAGTCATAAGCTAAAATATACACCTTGGTTAGTAGCAGTGCTTCAATATTTTTTCATCAATTTTAACAAAAGCACCACACAGTTGGAAGATGTTATTAATAGAAGAAGATGTGGGAGGGGAAGGAGGTGGAATATTTGGAAAACCCTTATAATTTCAATGTAACTTTTCAGTAATTTAAAACATCTTTATAAATAAAGTTTATTATATGAATAAAAGAAAAATTGTTCAACATTGGAGTCATCTAGGAAACTGATTTATTATGCTGATTTTTAAATTTATTTTAAAAGATAAAATTTTGTTCATTTATTGGTTTTACATTTTAATGTGTGTTATTAAGCAGAAAGACAGATGAGACATAATCTTGTCAAATTTTCAAATAACTGTTTTTGAAAAATAAAAGTTTTGCCTATTTCTTTTAAATGTAAGAAAATATCATGTAAGATGATTACATTGTGCATACATTTTCCTATTGATTATAGTATTAATGTAGTTTCATCAATTTGGTATTATAACAATTCCTAAAATAAACTAGACATGCTTTTTAAAAACATACATATTTGAAAACTCATCTCATTGCAATGTGTGAAAGCAAAACAAAGGTCATTATCTTTCTTCAAATATAATTCCTGTGATATAACTGATGCATTTAATTGGTGTATATATTATCACACCAGTGATACAAACACTTGCACATTTGTAAACATTATTTCTTTACATTATTTGTTTATTGTTACTGATATAGTGCTATCATTAACAAAATATCCTTCAACTTAAGTTTTTTCACTTGGCAACAGATATTTGGCATTCCTATAATTCTGTAAATAGAAATCTATCTGAAATATATACAGTAACCCACACATAAAAATGGGATCATTTGACAATGTCTTATTTTGATTTTATCTCTTTTCTCTTTTCACCCTTTTTTATCTTTGATTGAGTCATTCATTTCTTTCAGCAGATACCCTGCATTAAAAATAGTCTTCCTTTAGTATTCTACATGCTTGGAAAATATATGCACAGAAATAAAGTTTTGATAAATGAATTAATGAATGAATGTTTCCACAGTGAATATGTATATCTATATATTCACACAATATGCTCATAATCTAATTAAAATTCTCATCTAAGACTATTAATGCCTTTCATTTACTTAAATTATATATTCCCTAACAAGACTTTGAGTTTTCTTTATCTTTCTCTGTGTAGTTCATCATAATTATTCTCTTCACAACTATATTCTACAACTATTGTGATTGAAATAATATTTTTATGTTTATCTCTGGTGATTATGCTATTATAAAGATGGTCTATTGATTTTTAAAATATTTTCCATTTATTCAGCTAGAGTACCAAAATATGTTAGTAATTCTTCCACTTTTCTATTAGAATTTCTTGAGTTTTCAGGATATTTAAGAATAACCTTAGAGGGAAAATGATATGCGAAATTTCATCAGTTTTAAGACACCATCAATTCTAAAAATTCCAAAATAATTTATATCAATGGCAAAAAGGAAAGTTGCCATTTAAACTACAAACAATGTTTAATGCCATCGATTGTGTGCCATATCTCCAAGTCATAAAAGTAAGGTATAATGAATTAAACTTTAGAATCATGGAATTACAATGGTTTTCATTTGTTTTTTCTAATATTCATTCAATATTTGATTGCGTTGGTTTCTTACTGCTTTCAAAGACCTTCCAAAAAATATTGAGTATTTTTTTCTTTTTTAATCATTTGTAATCATTGGGTTGTAGTTTATTTATGTTCTTTGACTTTTCAAAATACTGGATTTTTAAAATCCTTCACCTATTAACTGATTTCATTTTCTATATTTAATGTTTCATTTTTTATTTATTTTTATTTATTTTTAATATTTGTTTACATTTATTAAGAAAAGAATAAAGTACTCTCTTTTGTTGTAGTTGAAAATGTGGTAAATAATGATTACATGAAAGATAAACAAAGATCCTTTTAAGTATAATTTAAGTGCTCCAAATAATTTAAAGTGAAATATCTGGAAAGAAAACAATTACCAGTGAAGAATTTTATCTCCATCGAGACTCTCAAAAATTATGGAGAGATGAAGACATTCTGGGATAAACATAAAGAAAAAGATGAAAAAATGTATCCAGAGAAGAATGAAAAGGCATTCAATATGGTACGACACCAAAAAGTAAATAAATACGAAAGTATGCATTAACAGAACTGAGAGACAAAAAAGGTTTAAGACTTATAAGGCTAAAAAGCAAAATGTCAGAAGAAAGTCCTGCATATTCAGTAGTGACTTTAAATAAAAATGGATTAAACTCTCCAGTACAAAGGCAGAAATTGACAGAATGGATAAAATGTATGACCTTACTATAAGCTCTCTAAAAGAGACTAACCTTAAATTCAAAGATACATGTAAACTGAAGGTGAAAGAATGGAAAAGAAAATATACCATGCAAGTACTGACCAAAAGAGAACTGGTGTGGCTATACTAACATAAGCTAAAATAGACTTTAAGTGAAAGCAGTTATGATGGACAAATTGTCATTACATACTGATAAAAGGACAATTCAACAGGAAGATGTAACATAAATAAATATGCACCTAACAGCTGAGCCCCAAATTACATGAGGCAAATTCTGACATAAACTAGACCTAATGGACATATGTGGAACACCGAAACCAACAAAAGCATAATACACACTTTTATCAAATGCACATGGATAATTATTCAGGATTGACCAGCTGTTGGGTCACAGAACAAGTATCAATAAATTTAAAAATATTTAAATCATGCAATGTATATTCTCAGGCCACAACAGAATGTAACCAAAACTCTATAACAGAGGGAGAAATGGAAAATTCACATACATGTGGAAATTAAACAACATTCTCTTAAAAACCCAATGAGGTAAAGAGGAATTCAGAAGCAAAATCAGGAAAAATCTTGAGGTGAATGAAATTGCTGCCAAGGCAGTGGTGAAACGGAAATTTTAGCTCTAAATGCTTGCATTAAAAAGGAATAAAGAATTCAAATCAGAGACCTATCCTCAAAACTAGAAAATTAGAAAGAAAAATGCAAACTAAACCCAAAGTGAGCAGAAAGAAAGAAATAAGAAAGATTAGAGCAGAGATAAAGGAAATAGGGGGGAAAAATAGACTCAACAAATCCAAAAGTCGGTTCTTCGAAAAGATCAATGAAATTGACAAAATATTAGCTAGAGTAAGAAAGAAAAAAGAGGGAAGACACAAACATCCAAAATCAGAAATGAAGAGTGGGACATTAAGACTGATCCCACTGAAATAAAGACTGTAAACAGGTCGCTTCCGCTGCTCAGCCCATCAGGGAAATATGGCAGCCACCCAGGGCGCCGGGCTCCTGCACTGCTTGTGGGAGCCTCTCAGCGGTGCCGCCTTCTGGTGGCTGCTCTTTGTGGGACCGGCGGGACCGCGCAGGAGGCAGGAGTCTGCAGACTCCTGGGGACCAAGACTTGGAGGGAGTGCAGGGGTGAGCCAACCGCTGAGCTTGTTGGCACCAAGGCAGAGCAGCTCAGCAGATAAAATAACAGTCCACTTTATAAACCATGATGTTAAAACATTAACAACCAAAGGAAAAGTTGGTGACTCTCTGCTGGATGTTGTGGTTGAAAATATTCTAGATATTGATGGTTTTAATACATGTGAGGGAACCAAAGCCTGCTCTACCTGTCACCTCATCTTTGAATGGCACATATTGGAGAAGTTACAAGCAATCACTGATGAGAATGACATGCTTAATCTGCCTATTGGAGTACCTGACCCAGTGGCTCATGCCAGACAGTCCACTGATATGGACAAGATCTCCTAAGCTAGAATATGTGGGAATATTATCAGGAAATTTTACCTATTTTGATAACGATTATTTCTTAATGTAATTAAATGAGACAATGGATGAATGGATTTATTGTTATAACTAGCTTTGTTGTTTTAATTTTTACCTTGTATAACTACTGAATTTTGTAGTTCTGAAAGAGAAGCAGGATAAAATAGGAATTTAAGGAAGAGGAGCAGAAAACTCAATGAGTTGCACAAACACCACCTGGAAGAAAATCCTGAGGCACAACTTTCAGCCTGCTAACTCACAGGGGCAAGTTAGCACAAAGAAGTTAGCAGAAGACAGCTAGCAGCTTCCCCCCAGCAGCTGTGTTATCAGAATGTAACTTGAAACATTCTCATATGGCAGAAAGAATAGAAAACAGAAGGGACCCCACCATCATCACCCGCATACTTTCATAAACACTTCACACCAGCTCAGAGCTCAAGGAGAGTAGCCAGAAGCCAACTACTACCGGCCAGAAACCCCTAGAAACCAAACCACCCAATGAATTTTCACCCTCTTTGTCCTAAATACTCCAATCTGTGTAAACCCTAACACCCAATGATAGCCAGTAAAACCAGAAAACCCTAGAGAGAGGACATGCGTGTTTTACCCTGTAGCATGCCCGCACCCATTTCTTGGGTCACATACTATCTTTTTTCTAATTTCTTAATAAACTCTTTACTCCATTGCCTACCCTATAGCATGCCCTTATATTCCTTTATGTGACATAGTCAAGAACCTAGACATAGGCTCCGATAACAAAAGTATGCAATCTTCATTTTGGTTAAATTTTTAAAATGCAACCAAATAGTAAAACATAGTGAATATGCTAAAACCTAACATATTTTACCTTACATTTGTTTAATGCCATAAGCAAGATATCTTCATATAAATCTTATGTCTGCTCACCTATAAGATAGATTAAAAAGCTGTGATTATTCCTGTTTGATCTAGGTGAAGGCAGGAATCTAAAATGGCTTTTCGAGGGCCATACACCTAGTTAGATCAGGTTCAAGAACCTATTATCTTGTCACTGCAAGTTAAATGTTCATACTGAAACTAGAAAATTATGAATATCTTAAAGCAGTAAATAAATGTGAATGTGTATGGACAAAAATATTTAATTGCTCAGTGAACAATTT
The DNA here is from genome assembly GCA_029593785.1 of Cabassous unicinctus. Taxonomy (NCBI): domain Eukaryota; kingdom Metazoa; phylum Chordata; class Mammalia; order Cingulata; family Chlamyphoridae; genus Cabassous; species Cabassous unicinctus. The sequence continues at coordinate 26,110 of JAQZBX010004159.1, read as the reverse complement.
CAAAGACAGCTATTATTCTTATAAAGAAATATTTTAAAATTTGGTTCCTTAAGAAGTAACATCTGAACATAGACATTATAACACTCTAAAAGAAGTTTGATTTTTTTTCTGACAATACTGGAGGAATAAACTAAACATATCTTTTCTTTCCTCTTCTAAACAAAATGGTATATCTTTGAAATCTTTTAAAAAATAGTGCTGAATTGTACATCTCTGTCTGTTGCGGAAAGGGAATCTTGTGAATTAGATTTTTCTCTGTCCTGTTTCAGAAAAGGAAATGAACAGGCTGCTGCACTACACAGCTCCAGGGGACACCATTCCCTTAATTTAGGCTGAAGTTGTACAGCATTATGCATTAGTCCCAGAAGTGAGGGAATAATTTTGAACACCACAGATGAACAATTACAAATGGAAAATATTTGTATTCTTATTCTAAAAATAAATTTGTACAAGTTAATAAAGGGGTAGACAGTTTGCTTTCTGGAAGTATATTATAACTAGGACTAATCGTGGAAAAGATCAGAACAAATTAGTGAAAAAATGTGAAGTATAAGACAACTGAATTATCTTTAAGTATATCATGCAGTGTGATCATTTTTACAAATATTTGTAGAGTACTATATTTGGCATGAGGCAGTTTTTTTATGCCCAATGGGAAACACAAAGCCGAACAAGACAAGGAATATCCTCAGGCAGCTCATTTTTATCAGCAAAATATAGAACATATGCACAAATAATTTGCTTGAACTAAAATGACCAATTTGCCAAATAAGGATTTTTTACAGTAATTAATATGTAAATCCTGATTAGGAAGAACTTGAGTCTTCTAATATTCATTAGGTATTTAATAATTATTGTGTGTCTTCTATGTGTAGAGAGCATCAAAATAATGTTTTCTCTTAAGCAGTTTCAATGTTCTTTCTGTATTCCTGCATGGATTACCAAAAATTTCCTTTCTAGAGCTACATGGTTTTAGATTTTAAATTAGAAAAGTTCAAGTTAATGAAGTTGAATTATATTAATAATTAAAACCTATTAAACTTAAAAAAAACTATAAATTATGTTCATATTATCCTTATGAACAACTCTATGCCAATAAATTAGATAACCTAGATTAAATGGACAAATTCCTAGAAATACACACACCACATACATTGACTTAAGAAGAAACAGAAGATCTCAACAAACAAATTACTAATAAAGAGACTGAATGTGCAATCGAAATCCTCCCAAAAAAGAAAATCCCAGGACCAGATGGCTTCACAAAGGAATTCTACCAAACATTCCAAGAAGACTTACTCTAATTGTACTCAAACTCTTCCAAATGTTGAAGAGGAGGAACCTTCCATAACTCATTCAACAAGGTCAATGTCACCTTCAAACCAAACCCAGATGAAGATACCTCAACAAAAGAAAATGATAGACCAATATCTCTTTTGAAAAAAAATGCAAAAATCCTCAAAAAAATGCTAGGAAACCAAACCCAATAGCACATTGAACTATATCATGAAGTTGAATTTATTCCTGCTAGAGAAATGTGCTTCAAAATATGGAAATCAAATAATGTAATAAGCCATATTAACACAACAAAGGGCAAAATCACAAAATAACCTCAGTTCATGAAGAAAAGGCATGTGACAAAACACAGAACCCTTGACAAAAATACTTAGAACACTAAGAATAGAAGGAAAATCCCTTAACATGTAAAAGCACATAAATGGAAAACACACAGCTAACATCCTACTTAATGATGAAAGACTGAAAGCTTTCTTTTTATGATCAGGAACAAAAAAAGGATGCCCATTATCACCACTGCTATTCAACATTGTACTGGAAGTTTTTGCAAAAGCAATTAGGCAAGAAAAAGAAATAATGGGCATCCAAATGGGAAAAGAAGAAGTAAAACTTTTTCTCTTTGCAGATGATATGATCCTACATATACAAAATCCTTAAAAAAAAGTCCACTACAAAAGTCTTAGACTAATGAATTTAGCAACATGGCAGGGTACAAGATAATACTCCAATATCAGGAGTGTTTCTATAAATAAGCAATGAACTACCAGAAGAAATCAAGAAAAACTCCATCAAAATAGCAACTAAAAAATTCAAATATCAGGAATAAATCTTAACAGGAATGTAAAGGACTTGTACACAGAATATGTGAAAACATTGCTAAGAGAGATCAAATATGATGTATATAAATGGAAGGATATGCTGTGTTTATGCATTGGAAGACTAATCATCAGTAAGATTCAATCCTACCCAGAACAATTTATAGTTTCAATGTATTTCCAATCAAAATTCCAACCAATTTTTTGCAGAAATGGAAAAGCCAATCATCAAATTTATATAGGACAGGAAGGAGCCCCAAAGGCTGAAGCCATCTTAAAACCACCAATGAGGTTAGAGGGCTCACACTTCCAAAGTTAAACTTTATTACAAAGCCAAGCCACAATAATCAACACAGCGTGGTGCTGGGACAAGGAGAGCCATATAGACCAATGGAATAAAACTTAGAACTCAGAATCAACCCTCACATTTATGGGTAACTTATTTTGAGAAGGTAGCAAAGACCATTCAATGAGGAAAGAATAGACACTTCAACAAATAGTGCTGGGAAACCAGTGTCTTCATTTGCAACAACAACAACAACAAAAAAAAAAAAACAGAAGGAGGAACCCTAACTCATACCATACATACCAGTCAACTCAAAATGAATCAAAGACCTTAATATAAGAGCTGGAACTATCAAATTACTAGAAGAAAATGTAGGAAAGCTACTTCAGTAGCTTGTGTGAGGCAATGGTTTCTTAGACTTTATACACAAAGAACAGGCTACAAAAGAAAATAGATAAACAGGACCTCATCAAATGTAAAATATAAAACCTTTTGTACCTCAAAGAATTTTATCATGAAAGTCAAACAACAAATTACAGAAATGAAAAACTGGACAACCACATATCTAATAAATATTTAAATCCAGAATGTGTAATGAAATCCTTCAGCTTAATAACAAAAAGTTAAACAGCACAATTTAAAAATGAACAAAATACTTGAACATACTTTTCTCCAAATAAGGTATACAGATGGACTGAAAGCACATGAAGAGATGTTCAATATCATTCGCCTTCACAAAAATGTTGTCAAAATTAAATGAGTCATTTCACACCAAGTAGAAAATAAGTGTTGGAGAGGATGTGGAGAAATAAGAACACTCATCGCTGGGGGCAATGTAAACTTGTGCAGCTTCTGTGGAAGGCAGTTTGAGAATTCAGCATAGAACTATGTATAGAACTAACACTTGGCCTGGCAATCCCACAACTAGGTGTACACTCCCAAAAAATGAAAGCATGGTCTTAAAAAGATATTTTCACCATGTTTTTTATAGTGGCATTATTCATAATTGCCAAAAGACAGAAGAAACCCAAGTGTAATCATATATATATATATATACATATATATATGTAATCATATATCACACACACACACATATATATACATATATATGATATTATTTGGCTGTAAAAAGGAATGAAGTCTTGAAACATGACAAAATGGATGAACCTTGAAGACATAATGTTGAGGGAAATAAGCCAGAAACAAAAGGAAAAAAATTTGTATCCCCTCACTGATTTGAAACAAATAGTATGAACAAACAAATAGAAGTGGCATCTAGAATATAGGTTTCCAGTGGTGAAGTTGGGATAGAGAATGGGAAGTTAAGGATTAAAATGTACAAAGTTCCTATTTGGAATATGGGAATATTTGGTAATAGATAGTGGTGATGGATGGTAACACATCATTGTGAATGAAATTAACAACACTGAAACATATATCTGAATATGAATAAAAGGGAAATGGTTATATTGCATATATGTTAATCCATTTTTTAAAAAAATCCATGAACTGTCTTACTTCACTAGGTACTGTCCATATACTTGGGGGATTCTTGCTGTTTTCTTAGAGAATGTATCACAACATCCCTGGATGGCAATTCAATAGTCTTTCCATCATTGTGGGGGTCTCCACACACCAAGACAATGCCCCATGGCTACTTGAACATATTCATATACCATAGAGGCGTGCCCCAGGTGCACTCCTCCTCACGCATTCCCCTATCACCACACCCCACACCAGTGATGCTCCCCTGCCACAGTTGTAATCCTTCTGTGATCCAAAACCTCTCCCAAAAAAAGCCAAAAAATAAAAATAAACAAATAAAAATGATAATAAAATAAAATAATAATAATTAAAAATAAATAAAAATAAATAAAAAATTTTCATTGCGTCGTTCATTCTGTAAGAGCTGTTGTCTTTTATGTAAAGTAACACTTTTTTTCCATATGTTCCCCCAGTGTCTAATTTTTTTAAAATTTATCTTCAAAGAACCTTTAGGTTGCAGAAATTTCACATAGAACATATAGATGATTCCCTTATACTCAAACCCCTCCCACTCTTCCCCATTAATAATATTTTACATGTATATCGTACATTTGTTACAACTGATGGACAAATATCAAAGCATTACTACTAACAATGGTTGATGGTTTAAACATTATGGCTACATTTTGCCCATACACTTTTACAGGTTTAGATAAAATTTAAAATGGCTAGTATACGTCATTTGAAGATCATGCAGAACAATTCCAATGCCCTATGTTCCATCTATTCTCTTTGTCCATCTTCCTTTCCTAGGAACCTACAGTAACCACTAAGTTCCAATTTTTGAAGAATAAGGGTTCATAGCTATATGCAATAATTTTGAATGCCTGACATTTTGGTCTGTTTTCTTTTATTAGGCACTGCCTGTGTTCTCAAGAGATTCTTGCCCTGCAAATTGAGAATATAGCAAGACTCCCCAGGGTGAGAGTTTAATATTTTCTTGTTTATTGTGTGGGTCTCCACCCACTGAGATAACACACTATGACAAGATGAACACCTTCATATTCCATAGAGGCATGCCTCAGGTGTGCCCTATCCTGCATATCACCCCACCCCTGACACCCTCTCCAGGCCCTTGATGTTGATGATTGTCTTATGAACCTTGCTCTTGTGAAATTGAAAGTTAGCCGAGTATTTTATATTACCTAAGGTTAACCTCCCAAAAGCCTCCTTGTTGCTCAAATGTGGCCTCTCTCTAATTCAATCTCAGCATATAAATGTACTACTTTCCCCTGAAGTGGGGCATGACGCCTGAGGATGAGCCTCACAGGCACTGAGGGATTATTACCAAGCACCAACTAGAAATGCATCTGGAAAAGGACCTTGAGAAAAAGGGAAAAATGGTAAATATGAATGAGTTTTTGTGGCTAAGTGATTTCAAAGTGAGTCTGGAGGTCATTCCAGAGATTTTGCAAGTCTCAGCAGGATCTCATTGACTGCCACAGTAAACAGTGCCTCAAATAGTGGGGTTCCTGAGGACCCTAGAGACATCTAGACACTATGGGTAGAGAAGATAATCTCAGTAATTCGATACCCTGTCAAGGGGCTTTACTTTGGAATATATGTTCCCCAAAGTACCAAGGTAGACTCATTTATAATTTCCCACACATGGCTCTTCTGCTCCTTTTATTTGAACCTATAATTAGCACTATATTTGTTAAATATATGTCCCAGAGACTTAAATCTTCTGGCTATTCATATGATTGAGACCTGAATCTCAGCAGATTTGCAGCACCTACTCTGTAGTTCATTAGACAAAACCAGGACAACTATCAAAAGGATGATGATGGACCTAAGTAGACCTGCTATGTTCTCAAATAGAGGGGCAGGAGTCTCTTGAGCGCATGGGCAGTGCCAGATAGGGAAGGACAGACCAGTATGTCAAGCCCTCAATGCTGCTGCAAGTAACTATAAATCTGTTCCTGCAAAGAGTGAAGCTTGGTGGTTGCCATGGATCCTGAGGGAAGCAGGAAGGAGGAATAGAATAGATGGAGCAAGTGGCATTTTGAGAGTGATGGAATTGTTCTACGTGATCTTACAATAATGGATACAGGCCATGTTAAATTTCATCAAAATTTATACAAGTGTATGTTCCAAAATGTAAACCATAATGTAAACCATTGACCATGCTTGGTAGATACATTTCAATATTTGTACATCAGTTGTAACAAATGTAACATCCACATAAAATGTTATTAATAGGGGAAGGGGGAAAAGAGGGAGATGTCAAATATACAGGAGTCACCTATATTCTGTATGTGATTTTACTGTGACCTAAAACTTCTTTCAAGACAAAATGAAAAAGTCATACATTGGGGGAATAAATGGAAGAAAATGCTATTGTACATACAGGACAACATATCTTACAGTGATGAAAGCCAAAATGTCAAAATTTTTAAATATATTTTATAGTATTTTTTATTATCCCAAATTTTTAAAAATTGTTTTATATTTTTAAATTTTTTTGTAATTTATTTCCTATTTTTAAAAATACCATTATTATTTCATTTTCTTATTAATTGTATTTGGCTATTTTATTAGTTTCATTTTTTAAGAGGTTTTGGGTCACAGAAGGGTTACAACTGTGGCAGGGAAGGACCATTTGTGTGGGATGTCAGTGATGGGGGATACATGGGAGGATGTTCACTTGGGCATAACATATGAGGCACATAAATGCGTTCAAATGTTCATGGGACATTGTCACGGTGGGTGAAATTACACACAATAACCAAAAAAATACTGAATTCCAATCCTGGGATGCTCTGCCACATTCTTTGATGGAACAGCAAGAATCTCCCAAGTACAGAGGCAATGGCTAGTGAAGGAGGATGGTCCATTGACAGGTCCTTGATATTGATGACTGTGCTTATGAACATTTACTCTTGAAATTTAAACTTAGCATTGTATTATGGGGTGTCTTAGCATCACCTCCTGAGAGCCTCCTTGTTGCTCAAATGTGACCTCTGTCTAAGCTGAACTCAGCATATAAACGCAATGTCTTTCCCCCAGCATGGGACATGACTCTCAGGGATGAGCCTCCCTAGCACCGAGGGATTTCTATTGAGCACCCATTAGCAATGCAACTGAAAAAAGACCTTGACCAAAAGGGGGTAAAGGTAAGGACAAATGAGTTTATATGGTAGGAGACTTCAAAATGAGTTGGAAAGTCATTCCAGAGGTTACAATTATGCACATCTCAGCTGGATCTCACTGACTGCCAAATTAGACACTACCTCAAATAGCAGGGCTCCTGAGGGCTCTGGAGGCACCTAGGCACTCTGGTCAGGGTAGATAGCTCAGGAGTTTGGTGCTTTGCCAGTGGACCCTATTTTGGGGTTTGTGCTCCTAAATGTGACAGAATTAGACTCAATTGTGATTTCCCTACACATGGTTCTTTGGTCCTTTCTATTTGAAACTATAGCTGGTGCTTGAGTTGGTAGGTGTAAGTCTAAGAGACTTGAATCTTTGTTAGGTTCATATGCCAGCTGGCCCTGACCCTCAATGGAGTTGCAACACCTGCTCTCCAGTTCATTGGATTCACGCAGGATAACTAACAAGGAGGTAATGATGGACAACCACCATACCAATGAACCAACAGAGTCTACAACTGCAAGCAAGAGAGTCGCAACCATCAGATGTATGGGACTGAAGTCTCCTCTCAACTAGAGGTGGAGTGGGCATCACCATCCCAGAATCCTCAGGATTGGGGAATGAAGTATGGACTAAGTGGTATTCTGCTATAGACTTATTGTGATTCTAGCAATGGAAGAACTTATATCATTGATGTGGAGGCAGTGGCTACTGGATGTTCTGAAGTCAGGCAAAGGGAAAACAGGTATAATGCGGGGGCATTTTAGGGACTTGGGAATTGTCCTGAATGACATAGCAATGACAGTTGCAGGCCATTATATATCTTGCCATGACCTTCAGAATTGTGTGGAAGAGAGTGTAAACTACAATGTAAAGTATAATCCATCATTAGTGCCAGTTCCCAAAATGTATTCATCAATTGTAATGAATGTACTTCCCTAATGAAGGATGTTATTAATGTGGGTAAATGTGGGTGGTGTGGGGCACGGAGAGTATGGGAATCCTCTATATTTTTTCTGTAACATTTATGTACTCTAAATATCTTTTTAAAAAATTAAAAATTAAAAAAAAATCAACCCTGAAAAAAAAATTGTGATGATGGACAATGCCCATCCCAGGAAGCAGAGAGTGTCTGCAAATGAAAGCAATACAATTCTGTCCATCGGCCCCATGGGATCTAAGCTCCCTGTCAATTAGAGACAAGGTGGGCATCACCATCCTCCCTGTGAGAGATTGAGGAATGAAAAAATATAAGCAGGGAAAGCTACTATGAACTAAAGTAGACTTTTTATTATTTTAGCACTGAAAAAAGTTGAAACATTGATATAAAGGCAGTGGCCACCAGAGGTTCTGAGGGGAGAGAAAGGGAAGAATAGATGCAACATTTGAGCATTTTTGGGACACAGGAATTGTCTTGCATGACATTGCAGGATGGATACAGGCCATTGTACAATTTGTCAAAACCTATAAAATTATACGGGGCAAAGGGAAAACTATAATGTTAACTGTAGTCCTAGGTTAGTATGATGCTTCAATATGTTTTCATCAATTGTAACAAATGTACCACACTATTGAAAGATGTTGTTAATGTGGAAAAGAGTGGGAGGGGAAGAGGGTGGAGAATAGGGAAGTCCCCTATATATTTTATGTAATATTTATGTAACTTCAAGCTTCATAAACAAAATTCATGGAGATACACTACACGAACTGTGAGCCCTAATTTAAACTATGGACTTTAATGAATAGTACAATTATAAAATTGTGCTACATCAATTGTAGCAAATGTTCCACACCAATGCAAGTTGTTTTTGGTGGGGTTGTGTATGGAATCTGCATTTTATGCATGATTGGTGAGTAAATGTACAAATACACTAACAAAGAAAAAATAGAAATGTGTGCTTTTCATTGCTTTCTGAACAGTAATTAGATAATTAGATATAAATTTTATATGTCTTACTTTTTAAGGACATATATCATTGTTGATTTTTAAATTTTTATATCTAATTATTTAGATGATCATGGGAGAATTTAACTGTAAATTTAAATTTTTGTTATATTTAGGTACAGGTTATCAAGAATATCTAGTACATGGCAGACAATAACTTTCAGAATACTGTACTTGACAGAAAATGCATGATTTTCTCACTCAAACTTTCATTGAGTGTACAATGATTGGACAGTCCTAACTTTATTTTTTTTTTGTCATTCCATGTGCTGACACTATATTGATCCTGAGACTTTCTACTTACATCACTGGGAACCATAAAGCAAACCCTGCTCCCATCCTTTAGTGTGCACTCTCCTGAGCATGCACAGTTCATTTTATAGTCCATTGGTGTACTTCTTTAATTCTGACTATTTATTTACAGCTTTGCAATGCTTTCAGCTATAGCTGTAAGAGAATATTTATTAAATTTTATCCAGCATTTCTATGTTTTTGTAGTAATATTATTTTGAGATTATCAGAATCCTTCTCAACATTGTATGTGCTATAATTCTCTCTCTAAACTTTTGTTAATACTTTTACATTATGCAATTATTCATCCTTTACAAGCTTTTACATAAATTTACTTGTATTGCGTGTATTTGGGTACCACTCTTATGTATATTTCAGTAGATCTACAAAGTATTTTTCTATGTATATAACGACTTAGAGAAATAATATCTATCGTATCTTATTATATTATATTATGAAGTTGATTTCTTTTCAATAATAATTTTTGAGGAAATTTTTACATGGTCTGTCAATGGCATGAAAAATATTATGAGGTATTTGATTGAAAAAGAACTACACAAGAATGACTTGAGCAGAGTTCAATGCAAGCTATTTTAAAGTCATGCCGAAATATTAATGGAACTGAATTCTAGATTATTATAAAAACATTAAAGTTAATAAACATCAAGGAGGAAATGTTCTGGGACATTTATTGTTATTTTGAAATCTTTCTTCATATACAATTTCTTTTACTTAGTTGACAAAAATGCTATCTTTTTAATTGAGTCCCTGAAGGCTCTCTTAACTTGTTTGTTTCTCAAAGTATAAATAAAGGGATTCATTGTAGGTGAAATGGGAAAAATGAACATGGAAACCACTTAACTAATGATCACTTCTTCCTTTGCTGTAGGGTTCATATAGATGAAAATGCACGTGCCATAGGTGATGGAAACCTAAATCATGTGGGAAGAACAGGTGGAAAAGGCTTTCTTCCTTTGCTGGACTGAGGGAAATCTAAAAATTGTACTGATGATGTAAGCATATGACAGAAATATACAAGTCAGAGTCATATTCAGGGTCAGCACAGCACAGTCTGTTCTATGGACCATGTGTCTGAGTACGCGATTTTCACGAGGGAAAATGCATCACAAGCAAAATGATCAATGAAGTTAGAGTCGCAAAATTCCAGTTTAAACCCAGGCTAAGTGGTAGATTAATACACACAAACCAGCCATCCAACAACAGATGATGAGATTCCTGCAGACTCTCCTGCTCATGATGGTCACGTAGTGTAGGGGTTTGCAGATGGCCACATAGCAATCATAGGACATGGCAACAAGGAGTTAAAATTCAGTTACTGCAAAGAGGTCAGTAAAAAAGACTTGCATGGCGCAAGTATTGTAGGTCATGACCCTGTCACCCATAGCTATGCTATGCAAGTACCTAGGAATGCATGCAGATGTGAAGGAGACCGCTGAGAAGGAGATATTTTGTAAGAAAAAGTACATGGGCATTTTCAGATGGGAATCCACAAAGGTGAGAGTGATAATGGTCAAGTTCCCAGTTACACTCAGCATGTAGGTGAGAAGTAGAAATATAAAAAGCAGAACCTGTAGCTGAGGGTCATCTGTCAGTCCCAGCAGAATGAATGTTATCGTACCATTTCTCATTGCTTACTTCCAACTTCTCTCCAATCTGTGTAATATATCAGTCATTTTCTTATAGATCATTATAACTATTCTAAAACTGAACATATTCAATATTTTATCCCCCTCTATACTTTAAAAATTTATGTTTTTTTACTTCCATTTTCTGCTTATTTTTCCCTTGGGCTAAATAGATTGCTGAGGAGGTATATTTTTTTCAAGTGGTAATGATATCCTTTAGGTTTTAAGAATTTTTTCCTATTCAAAAATTAAATTAAAAAATGTCATAAGAGATTACATGTCTTTTCTTAACATGTTTTATCTTTTTATAAGAGTGCTAATAAAGAATAGAAAATTTATGCTCATTATAAACACTCTAGAGAAGAAATTGACATCTTTGTACCAAAATTTGATATTTGTTTTTTCATTGATTTTTAGGGAAAAGTGTTTAAACCTCTCACCTCCAAAGATATGCTGCTGACTCCCCTATATACCTCCACATTTTTCATAATGTTTGCATCATTTTTTTTGAATATGGGCATTACCTTTACTTCTAACCCAAGTGTTCACAGCCTTCTCCTTTCTCTCTGAGTTTCCAGTAAAATGAAATACTTTTACATTATTTATACCATTTTTGCCCAATTATAACATATGTAATGAAGAAGTCAAGTATCTTTTGCTCCTGAGTTGTTGATAAGTTCCTCCACCAATATTTCTCAGGTATCAACCATTGGTTATGCCAGTAGGGACTGAAATATTTCCATTATACAGTCATTATGTATCTCAAGGCTTGCGATTTTCTGACATCAATGTATAGAAAAACTTTCTCCCTTGAAACCAGTTTGTTTTATGAGCAAATTTAATATCTTGTTTAACTTACTGTGTGCCCTTTTTAAGAATTGTGGGCTATTTTGCTTGTAAATATTTGTATATTTCACTATGTTACCAAAAAACGGAAATAGCATGGACCTACGCACATGATTTACCTGAATTTAGAACACTTCTAAGGAATTTGATCTTTGAGTCAACAACTATTAACTATTTACATCATATTTCTTGTAGCCCACCTACAATATTTCCCCAATATCTCAGTAATACATCCATCACTGTGAAACCTTATTCAGACCTTCAAACTAAGAACACTATTTAATCCTCAAAATATATTTTCCCAATATAGAAAAGCACATAAAATAAAGTTAATAAACAGATTAACAATAAATTTTAACATACTGATTTTTTTCTTCTCCTTTACAAACAAATGTTGGAAATGAACAGAGAGTTCTACAATGAGATGCCACTTTGGCTTAAATGTTATTCTTTTAGGGAGGCTGTGGGTTTGATGAGAGGGGTGTGTTACAGGATGGTTGTGGTAAAGGGGCAGGCTTATAGACTTCTATACATACAAATACACTTTATCACTTTGAATTTAAGTTTGAATGTGCAGCAAAAATTTTCCATGAATATTTATTACATTGAGTTAGTTGTGGATTTATTGGTGCATCATATGCATAAAATCCTTCGAGACAATTATATCTTTCTACGCAAGATAAATTCTCTTTAAAAAATGACACTTCATAAATGTATGTTGGATACATGACAAAATACAAAAATTATCACTGAGATCCATTTTCTTAATCAAAGAAAAAACATCATCATACTTACTCTTCTCTTAGTAAATCAGAGTAGCTTTTGGTTGTTTAAACGTAGAAATATTAAGACTGTAATGTTGAATGTGATATTTTTAACAAATACATTTATAGCTTCACATTTACTGGCATGTCTGGCAATGCATAGAGGTCCCAAGATTGCAATTCTCACAAGGTTTTCAGACTACCTGATAATGGGCTTAGCGATATGATAAGACCCCAATATATTCTTACTCTCTCCATCATTGAAAAGAAAATAAATTACTCTGAAGACTGGAATGTCAGGAACTCTATCCACTGGTAGAAGAGATGATATTCTCAATAATAAGGATGGAGAGGTGCTTTTATAATACAGAGTGTGACTTTGTAAATTTTATAATATGTCAGTAAGCAAAATAAAAGTATCCTTTGTGGCCTACATTTAAGAGTTATTAGTGTATTTATGAATAATAAGAGTTGGCAAAAAGTAAAATAAAAACAAGTAATTTAGTCTTCAGCGGGGCTATGTCTTTAGAGATGGGATGATACATCAGTATCAGACACAGGTCAGGAAGAACACACTGTTAGTTAAATAATATAGCTCATTTTTTAAAACTTTCATATCTACTAAGGCATTTTGTAGATTAAAATGCATTATTATGTGAATACATTCATTTACAATATGATATGAATTTTTATTATAGTTGGACTGTTTGAATCAGAAATGAAGAAAGAAAAGTTTATGCAATTATATAAGACTACTGCTTACATTGAAGGAGTTATCTTTCCTGATTTTTCTTTCTCTAAGTACACCTGCTCTATTACAGGCATTATTTAGAAATTATATAAACGTTTGCTACCAATCTTATTATAGATGCAAACATTATGCTTTTATATTTTTAAAAACATCGTAATCTTTCACAGAATAATAATTTCTGTTCTTTCCAATTTATCACTACAAATCTAATTGTCTGTGTGAAGATGAAGACATTGCAACTTGTTTTACCAATGGCTGTATTATTTACCATGTTCTTCATTTTGCATAGTCATCAATTATTCTATCATAAACGCCTTCATGCTAATATTTTCCATATGTGTAATAATAATTACTAAACCTGAAATTTCAAGATAAAATTTTATTCTTAGAAATTTTGTACGTTTTTTTAAAAAGCCTTAAGCTTAGTTTTTTTAAAAAATTTCACTGTAATTAGGTCATTACTCTACATTATTTGTAATTTTTAGAACTATTCATACTTTGCTTTTATAAATATATTAAATATGTATTCTAAATGTATAAGTCTTTACAGGTGTCTATGCTGATTTTTTGACATATGGTTTATATTTTTATGCAGTCAAATCTATTGGTGTTTTTTGTTGCTTTGTAGTTTTTGACATAATTATAAGGTATAATTGGCATACAATAAACTACACATATGTAAAGTGTATATGATAAGTTTTGTGATAAGTTTTGAAATGCGTACTTCTTAAAGTGTGTTACCACAATCAAAGTAATGAACATATACCTCATACCCAATGGTGTCCCTGTGCCCTTTTTAATCTTTCCCTCTTGCTTATCCCCCAACTTCAGCAGTTCTCAGTAATCCATTGATCTGTTATCTAAAATTATACATTAGTTTGCATTTTGAAAAATTTTATATAAATGGAACCATATTGCATAAATTCATGTTTTTCTTCATTTGCTCAGCAAACATTTTTTAATACATCAATGTTATGTTATTTATAGTTCATTCCAGTTCATTTCTGAGAAAAATATCCAATGTTCTATATACTACAATCTTTTTAACTATATACTTGTTGGTAGATGTTTTGTCATTTCAGTTTTGCAGCAATTTTAAATAAAGATGCCATGAACATGCATGCCAAAGTCTCTGTAATGGCATAGGCTTTCATTTCTACGGGGTAAGTACACAAGAGTGGAATGATGGGGTTTTGGAAGGTATATGTTCAAATTTTTAAAAACTGCAAATGGTTTTCCAAAGCAGTTTTCTGATTTTACATTCCTACAAGCAATGCAGGAGTGCTGTCCCTCGTCCACATTTTTGGTATGATTGGTGTTTGCAATTTTAGGTATAGTCGTAGGTATGTAGTGATTTCACGTTGTGGTTTTAATTTGCATTTACCTAGTAACTAATGAAGTTGATCATATTTTGGCATGCGTATTTGTTGTGTATTTTCCTTAGTTTCATGTTTATTTAAACCATTCACCTCTTTTATAAAAGGATTTTGATTTTTCTTATTGAGTTTTCATAGTACTTTATACAGTGTTTCATGCAAATTTTTTCAGGCATTTAGTTCACAAATATTTTAACCAGTTTGTAACTTGTATTCTCATTCTCTTAAAACTTTCTTTAACAGCAGATACTCTCAATTTTGATGAATTGCATTTTATCAGCTTTTAATGGGTTATGCTTTTTTTTTCCCCCAAGAATTTATGGCCTAACCCAATATAAACATTAATTTTGTGGATAGATGTTCATTTTATTTAACATGATTAATCAATTTTTCTGTGCCATTCTCCAATGAATTATTTTTTCATCTCTATCAAAAATCAGTTGGCCAAAAATATAAGGGATTACTTCAGGAGTCACAAATCTTTTCCATTGGTCTTGGGTCTATCTTAATGAAAACATTACACTCTAAATTACTGCAGCTCTCTAGTACATGTAGGTCCTACAACTTTGTTCTTTTTCCGAGTTGATTCAGTTATTCTAGGTTTACTACATTTATATTTTAGTTATAAGCAGGTTGCCAACTTTTACATAATTTGTGCTTGTATTTTGATTGGAATTGCACTGAATCTAGAGATTAATTTGGATAGACTTCAACTCAAAAAATATTTAGTCTTTTGATCGATGAAAATGTTATATACCTCCATTTATATGTCCTTTTAAAATTCTCAGCAAAATTTGTAGTTTTCAGTGTATTGGATTTCCACATATTTTATCAGATTTAGGCCTACATATTTCATATTTTAGGCACAGCTTTGAATTTTCAATAACTCTTGGTTTATTTATTAATATACATTTGAATTTTTTGTGGATCTTTTTCCTGCAACACTTAAAAATCCACTTGTTAATTTTAGTGACTTCTTTGTAGAATAAAGATGATTTTCTCCATAGATGACCTTGTGGAAAGCAAATAAATATGACTATCTTCATCCATCCAATAGATCTAATCTTTTCTTTCTTTCTTTTTTTTTATTTTGCTTATCTGCATGATCATAAACTTGAGTTGAATATTGAATAGAAGTGGCATGTGTGGACATTTTTGCCTTTTTCTTCAAATTAGAGATGAAGCATTCAGTATTTCACATAAACTGTGATTCTAAATATGACATTAAATATGATGTGATAATTTGTAGGTTTTTGTAGTTGTCTTTCATAGTTTCCTAGGTTTGCCATAAGAAGTACCGCAATCTGGGTGGCTCAAAATGACAGAAAATCATCATCTCAGAGTACTGGAATCCAGTAATCTGAAATAAGGGAATGGCCATTCACAGGCTTCCTCTGAAGCCTCTCAGATTTTGGCAGTGGCTTCCTGGTAATGCACAGCATTTTCTGCCTCTGCACGATGGCCATCTTCTCATTCTCTCTCTCTCTGTCCGTGTCCAATTTTCTCTTCCTATAACGACATCAGTAATATTGGATTAGGGCCCACCCTAGCCCAGTTTGACCTCATTTTAACCAACATTATCTTCAACAATAAATTTCTAAATAAGGTTCCAATAAGGTGGGGAGTTAGGACATGAATAAATATTTTTGGGCAAAACATTTCAACCCATAACTCTGCCTTTTATCAGAATGAAAAAAATATCCTTTCTTTTTCCGTGTCCTGAGAATTTTTTATTGGAAATGTATGTGAAATTTTCAAGTGTTTCTTCTGCATAATTTGATATGACCATATTTATGCAATTTTTCATTTTTAGTGTCAATGTATGGCGAATTACATTTATTGTTTTTCAAATCTTTATATAAGCCATCAGTACATAATCACGGTTTTAATTCTTACTTACCAATAATTATACATTTTATTTCTTTTTCTTGCTTTTTGCAATGGCGAGGCCCTCCATCAATTTTTGAACTTAGGCTCCACATTCACTTTTTCATCATTAAGTAGAAGGTTATTTAAGCAGAAATTCTTTTTCAGATTAAGAAAATTCCTTTCTAATCCTTGCCTGATTAGTGGTTAATCATAAAAGCTTTTGAAATTTTCAGAGGTATTTTCTTCATCTATATATATATGCTCAAATAATATTTCCCCTCTTCTGTTAATATGTACTATAAGACAAAAGGATTGAAATGTCAATCATGAGTTAAAAATCTCACACCTTTCCAAGAAATAGTAATCATTTCAAGAATACTAGTATTTCTGAAGCACAGGAGGACCAGAAAGAGTTCTGGATCCTAAAACAGAACTCCCCAAGCTCTTTTTTACACATCAGCCTGACCATTGTGTCATGAAAATTTGCAGATCTTTAATTACTGTCTGTGGTTTGTGTGATTTACACTGAAAAAGATATTTGGGCCATAATTTCACAGGTAGCTTCCATTATTTGTCTTTCATCAACTTCTACAATGTTTTATATAAAACCAAGAAGCCTACTAATATTCTGACATTGCCAGAATTGAATCAGTCACAAGAGGATAGGAATTCCCTCCATGAAGGACATTAATCATGACAAAATTTTCCCCTGTGTGACTTTTCATAATTCCTTTAAGGTCAATTACTCTCCTTCCTTCTTTACCCTTTTTAATAGTCATTTAATTAAGTTTCTACTATTTTGAAGGTAGAATTTATTTCCTTTTCTGGAAAATTAGATTACATAGATAATATATCACTTGTAGGATTCAAGTTAACCTCACAAAATATTTTCTGATCCTGGGCATTATTGTTTGAAAAAGAGGTGTACATTTAATTCTATCAGTACATATTTAAACATTTTTATTATACTACATAACTATAGCAGAGAGATCAAAGTAATGTTTGATATACTCTATCAGTTAAAATTGCAGTATTACTCACCTTCTTCCCAAATAAAATGATTTTTTTCCTATATACATAGATACTCAGTGACTCAGATCATAGCGACAGACTATTTTTCAGCAAACTGGGCTTTCATCTGGTTTGTGGACATAACCATATCCCAGAAATCATTGTACAGTTGTTCATAGACTGGCTTTGGGAAATCATTATGTAACCCTGCTCATCCAGACATGGTTTTGTTTGTCTTCATTACAAATCCCCACCCTTTACACTAAAGGGAAGACATGTCAATTTTATATCCCTGCATGATGTAGTAATTTCTTAGGACTGCCATAACAAATTACCAAAATTTTGGAAATAAACAGTAGAAATCTCACAGATCAAAAAGCCTAAATCAAGGTGTCCACAGGTTTTTTTTCCCCTTAAGTTTCTGAGGAGAATCTGTTCTGTGACCTAAAAAGCTAAATTACTATCTAGAGTAGTTGAATCATTTTATATTACCAACAATAATGCATGAATGATACTGTTTCTCCACATCCTTGCCAGTCTTAAGTGTCATTAATATATTTTATTTTATCCATTCCAACAGTTGTGTAGTCAATGTATAGTGGTTGAGATTTGAATTTCCATACTGACTAATGATGTTTAACGTGTTTTCATGTGCTTATGTGTTATCTGCATATCCTCACTGGTGAAATGACTTTTCAAATCTTTGGCCCAGTTTCTACTGGAATTGCTTGTTTGTTTTAAAGTTTTGTTGTTTTCAGAGTTCTTGATCAAGAACAAGAACAATATTTTGATAACAAGCCGAACAAAATATTTGAATATAGAATATATAATTTGCAATATTTCATCCAGTCTGTAATTTGTCCTTTGCTATCCTCTTAATAGAGTCTTGAACACTGTAGCTAAATTTCTAAAGTTTTGAGTTAGAATTGGATCTAGCTGATCGCTGGACTTGCTGTTGAAAAGAAAGCATCACTGTGAATTCATCCTTTAATTTACTAAAAATCAAATATCTTAGTTTTATCCACTGAAATGGCCTAGAAGCAATGGCTCGACCAAGAGCAGCAGGTGCATCTAAGCACCCATTTTATGGTTTCCAAATACTATTTCCACCCATGTGGAGAAATGGGTGATCATAATTTGCAGCAGGAAATGTATTAGTTTCTCATTTTTGTAACAACTTGTTTCTACAAATTTGTTTTCAGTTGGCTCTGGATGGAAGAAGTCTAGAATGTGTCAGCAGGGCTGTGATCCTTCTGGAAGCTCTAGGGGGATCCATTTCTTTGTCTTTTCCAGCTTTCGAGGATGTCAGCATACCTTGGCTAATGGCTCTGCTTCACTCTGTCTTCTGATTTGATCATGAGATCTCCTTCTCTTACTCCCCTGCATCCCTCTTTCAAGTATAAGGACTCTTGATTATTTTGTCCTGCCTGGATAATACAGGATAGTCTCCCCATTTCAAAATCAATTTAGTCACATCTGCAAATTCACATTTGCAATGAAAGGTGACTAATTTAACAGTTTTGAAGATTAGTTCTTGGATATCTTTGAAATAGCATTATTTTGTCTCTCACAATTATGTATGATGAGTCTGGAATATTTTGTCTTACCAAATAGCTAGCGATCTATCAAATACTACTAGCTCTAGTCAAAAAAACTTTGAAAAGTCTTACTGGTCCAAAACAGAACACTTTGAGCATCAATAAGAAAAATAACTGCAAGGGATAGAAGCATACCAAATATATGTAGATGCATGAGATTATAAGGATTATTTCAAACATGTAAGCAATTTAGTCACTAATGGTAGGATTCAGGGAAATGACTCATTATCTTGATTTTTTATTGTACTTCTAATTTTAAAAGATTAGCTGTCCATTCATTTATTAGTTTTACATATTTTAATATGCTTTAAAAAGTCATATGAAAGAAAAAATTAATAAATTTGCCGAATTTGAAAATAATATTATCTCAAAAAGAAAATTCTTATTTATTTCTTTTAAAACTAGGCAGTATCCCATTCAATGAAGATATTGTATATTCATTTTTTATTGATTAACATATATAGTAGCTTCTTATTTTGGTATTATAGACAATATGAAACTATCATTTCTCATGCTTTTCAAATAAAAGCATGTTTAAAATTTCATTTTCATTGCAATGAGTGAATTGAATCATCTTCTTCAAATATGTTTCCACAGATGTAATCTCTAGTAACACTTTGGTATGTATATTATCATACCAGTGTCCCTGCTCACACCAACATTTACACATAAGTAAAGGATTTCCTTTCTGCACTTTTTGTTCAAACCCATTCAGGAATATTGAGTGCCTGCCTTTCACTCAAATTAAATTTTATATTTCCTTAAAAGATTTTATAGTTTTCTTTAAATGTGCGTTTCACCTTTCATGTTAAATTTAATCTCTTAACAGTTAAACCTTTTTTATATTTTGAAATAATATGTATTACAGTGGAAAGTATATTGTAATATTAGGTGAAAAAAATCAAGATATAAAATTGTGTATATAAAATTAATTGAAGTTTAATAAAATATGTATATATGTATATGTTCATCTTATTAAAGTCTGAAAGTATATATAATAATATCTTAACACTGATTTTCTCTGGGTAGTAAGATAATAAGTGTTATTTATTTTTTAGTCATACTTTACATCGCAAAATTTCTAAAATCAGTACATAAATGTCCCTAAATAAAAATAAATAAATATCACTTGAAAAATATTTGTTGCCCTGTCAGAGAAAAGACAAAGTTAGCTATGATGGCAACACAATATTTACAATTTCTATGACTGAAATTAGATTAGCTCATTGAATGCTAGGTGCTTATTGTTATTGTAAAAATAGTCTATTGATTTTAATATACTTTCCATTTGTTGAGCTACAGTAATAAATTCTCTTGCTTCTGGTAGTTTCCTATATAACTTCCTTAGTTCTCAGGATATATAAGAACATTCTCATAGGGAACAAAGATATACCAGATTTCATCGATTTCAAGATATCATCAATTGTCAGACATTTCGTATTCTATGTGCCCTTGACAAAAAGAAAAATTGTCACTTAAACTATGAACAATGCTAAATATGATTCATATTGTAGTATAATTTCATTTAAGAAAAGTAAAATATGAATAAAACAAGACTTTACAATCACTGATGTGCAATAGTTTCATACGCTCTTTCTAATATTCAGAATATTTTTATTTCTTATTGAATTTCCAAATTCCTCCAAAGAAATATTGAATATTTCTCTTTTTTACTTAATCACGTTAATTAGGATGTGGTTTATCTATGATATTGGACTTTTCAAACAGCTGTCCTTTGAATTTTTTTTCACATATTTAATTCATCACAATTTTCATCTTTTTTTTCTTTGTTTTTAAAGAAGCTTTAGATTACATAAATGATACATTGAAAATATTGAGGATTCCTGTATACGCCATCCACTTCCCTTTCAACTTTCCCGCATTAACAACATCTTTCGTTAGTGTGGTACATTTTTTACAATTGATTAACACATATTTAAGCATTGCTACTAACCATGGTCTATAGTTTACATTATGGTTTAAAATTTGCACAGAACAATTTTATAGGTTTTGACAAAACGTATAATGTCTTGTATCCGTCATTGCAAATTATATTTTCCATTTGCTTTTTCACATTGTACTTTTTCACATTTATTATGATAAGTATAATTTCTTCTTACGGTCTAGTTGACATTACTGTAAGTAATGAATGGATTTAAAAGAACAGAATCCTTCTAGTGCTTTAAATAATTTATAATGACGTGTCTGCATTTATTGCTTTTTGAAAGTTATTAGTTAATTAGGTGTATATTTCTTAATTTTCAAGGAATTATAATTGTGTGTATTTTTAAATTTATTATATTCAATCATTTAAATTATTATGAGACAATTTAACCTGCAAAAGCTTAATTTGTGTTATATGTATGCACAGGGTATAAAATAAACCTAATATACAGCAGACATTATTTTTCAGAAAAATTTTACTCTCTCTGTTTAAATGTGCATGACTTTAGAGTCCAAAATTTCATTGAGTTGGCAATGATTTGACAGTTCTGAATTTATTCTGTGTCATTCCAATTACTGTCACCACACTGTTCTTGAGATTTTATACCTACGTCCCTAAGATCTGTACTATTACCCCCTCATATCCTCCAATTCCTACAGTCCCTTGAGTATCCACGAGTCATTTTACAGATTATTGTACAAATTTTTGTTGCATCTTCTGTGTAAAGCTTCTCTTTATACTTTGCAAGGCTTAACTATAGACTGAAAAGAATATTAAATTTTATCCAATATTTCAACACATTTGTAATAGTATAAATTTGAAGTTATCATAATCTTCCATTTTTTCATTATTGAAAATGCTTCCATTCTCCTTTAAATTGTTTGTATTTTGTCTTATACAATTATTATCCTTTATAGACATTTTATATGAAATTATTTATTACCTGTATTTGAATACCACTGTCATGCACATTTGAGCAGAGTAACAAGGGTTTTTATCTTGTTTTCCCAATTAAAGTAACAGATTTTATTAAATCTTAAAATGTAATATTATGAAGTTAATTTCATTCAAAAAATGATTTTTAAAGAAATTTACTTGTTCTCTTAATGAGATGCACATTATCAACTATTCATATGAAAAATGAACATATAAGAATGACTTGAGCAGAGTTCAATGCAAGCTATTTTCAAGACATGTTGAAAAAAATTAATGGAACTGAAGCATAGGTTATTTTAAAGACAAACAAAAAAGTGAAAATGCCCAGGGCCATTTGTCTTTATTTTTTAAGTGTTTCTTTATACATAATTTATTTATACAGTTGAAAATAATGTTACTCTTTTGATTGAGTCCATGAAGACTTTCTTAACTTGTATGTTCCTCAGGGTATGAATAATGGGGTTCAATGTAGGTGAAGCAGAAGAAATGAGCTGTGAAACCACTTTATTAATGGTCACTTCTTCTTTGCCTCTAGGGTTCATATAAATGAAAATGCACGTGCCTTAGGTGATGGAAACCATAATCATGTGGGAAGAACAGGTCGAGAAGGCCTACTTCCTTTGCTGGACTGAGGGGAATCTAAAAATTGCCTGATGATGCAAGCATTTGACAGAACTACACAAGTCAGAGTCATATTCAGGATCAGCACAGCACAGATTATTACTGTTCTATGGACCAATTTGTCTAAGCATGTGATTTTCACCAGGGTAAATGCATCACAGCCAAAATGGTCAATGATGTTAGAGTCACAAAATTCCAGTTTTAAAACCAGGCTAAGTGGTGAGATTATTACACTCAAACCAGCCATGCAAAAATAGATGAGGAGAAGCCTGCAGACTCTGCTGCTCATGATGGTCACCTAGTGTAGGTGATTGTAGATGGCCACAAAGCAGTCATAGGACATGGCAGCAAGGAGATAAAATTTGGATACTGCAAAGAGGTCGATAAAAAACACTTGGATTGCACAAGCATTGTAGGTAATGACCTTGTCACCTGTTGCTAAATTATACAAATATCTGTGAATACCTGCAGATATGAAGGAGACCTCTAAGAAGGTAAAATTTTGTAAGAAAAAGTACATGGGTGTTTTCAGATGGGAATCCACAAAGGTGAGTGTGATGATGATCAGGTTCCCGGTTACACTGAGCTTGTAGGTGAAAAGTAGAAATATAAAAAGCAGAACCTGTAGCTGAGGGTCATCTGTCAGTCCCAGCAGAATGAATGTTGTTATTGTGCTGTTTCTCATCACTGACTGCTGACTCCTCTTCAAGCTGCATGTGATATTCAGAGACATTTCCTTATTCATTATTTTAACTGTTCTAAAATTCCATATATTGAGTATTCTGTTCCCTGCTACATTTCAAAAATTTACTTTTCAATTCTATTCTCTGCTTAGGATTTCTCTTGTGATGGAAATAAATTAGTCTAATGAGGTATAATTTTATGCATAGCAATAAAGCCTTTTGGCTTTCACAAGTTCTTCCTTATTCCCAGTAAGTCAGAAAATTACACAATGAATTTCATATTTTTTCTTGACATTTGTTTTTTCAAAAATGATGTTGTTAATTAAAAATAATTTGACTTATTATACGTTCTTGAGAGTAGAACTTAGTTCTTTATCTAAAGTAAGATTTTTGTATGTTTGTTGTTGTTTAGGACAAGCATTTTTAATTCATAGGAACAACCCTTCACCCTGCTGCTCCCCCTACATAATCCACTTTTTCCAATGAATATTTACATTACTTTCACAGAATATGCTCATTTGGCTAAAGTAATGACTGCCTTCTCTTCCCTCCCTGCTTTTCCAGGCAAATGGATTATTTTATCTTCATTGATGTGTTATTTGACTCAAAGTATAATTGATCCAACAGTCAAGAATCTTTGGATTCTGAGTTAGAATTAAGCTGCTCTGTGGATTTTTCTCAGGCATTAAACATTAATTACACTGTTAGGTACTCAAAATTTTTCAATGTGCAATCATTATCTCAAGGCTTGAGGTTTTCTGACATCAAAGAACAGAAAGTCTTTCCCTTTTATGTACCCAAATTATATGATTCATGCACAATCTCACTTTATTTTTTTTAATGTACTGTCTTCTCTTCTTACTGAGGTGTGGGATGACTTGGTTGTGTGTATTTGTGTACTTTCAATATAAGGAAGAAGCACTGATCTAGAAACATAGTTTACCTGCAAGTTAGAATCCTCTTAGGACAGGGGTTCTTATCCTATTTTTTTTCCACAGACCCCTTAGCCAGTCAGGTGAAAATCACGGAACCCTTACTAAGCACACTATGCCATGTATTATTTAATAAATATATCAAATCCACACCAACATGTCCCCACAAGAATGTGTTTTTTTGAATTTCAATTCAAGCTTACGTACCCCTTGTTAAGAACCCCTGTCCTAGGGAATTTGTTCTCTCATTCAAAAATTATCAACTATTTACATCAAATCGAGATATAGGAGAGTTATATTTTGCAGCCCACTTACTTTCCTTATATCTTTCTACTAATTTTTTAGGTAATATTTGCATCACTTTGAAACATTACTTGCACCTTCAAACTCGAAGCAATCCTCAATCCTCAAAATATACTATTCCCTAGATATTACAAATTATTATATAATAAAAGTTAATAGAGAGGTTGAATGTAAAGCATTGCTTTTATTTTTCAAACACGTGGTCAAAATAAACACACTTTCTAATAAGATGCTGCCACTTCAGCCAATATGTTATCCTTTTGGGATTTGAGAATAAAGGGCATGTTTTTATACTTCTATAGATGCAAAGACATTTTACTATTTTTATTTGAAATTCAAGTCATACTTAACTTTCCAGGGAGATTTCTTACGTTTAGTTACATGTGGGTTTATTTATGCATCTTATCCATTAAAACTCCCAGGCATTTATTTATATAAGAATTAGGAAAAACTCATTTAGCTGTACAAGTACAATTATTTTAAAAAATGGCATCTCATAACTATGTGTTAGAAACATAACACAATAGATAAATCATCACTGAAATTCATTTACTTGTCTACAGAAAATATGACCTAATCCTTGAAAAGCAATTACAATTAAGGAGAAAAACTTTATTATACTTACTGTTCTGTGAGTAATTCAGAGCTTCTGTTGGTTGTTTAAACATAATAATATTAAGACTGAAATGTTGAAAGTGATATTTTGATGAATATATTTATATTTTCACATTTACTAGCATGTCTGGGAATGCATAGAGATTCCTGAGATTTTCATGCTTGAGAAATTTGACAGAATTCCTGATAATGGCCTTAGTGCTCTTATAAGCCCCCCAACATTTTCTTACCTTTCCATCACTGAAAAGAACACATGTTCCTTTGAAGCCTGGAATGGAACTGTATCCACTGGTGGAAGAAGTGATATTCTAAAAAATCAGGCAATGGGAAATTCTTTTACAATGTAGAGCACTTTTCTTTTTTAATTTGCTGAAAATACCACTTAGTGAAAAAAGGTCCTTCGTGACCTACATTCAGGAGTCATTAATGAATTTTCCGAGTAATGAAATTTGGCAAAACAAAACAAGCAACACAACTTCAGTGAGGACAGTGTCCTTAGTAAAAGTGGAATTTCTAAATTAAAACATTATCTGATTTCTAGAAATTCTCTACACTATTGTAAAAGAGGTATGAGATTAGATTTCTATCAAATATTTGTCACTATAAGTCATTAGTATACATCATTTCTATTTTCATGCCTGTTAATATTTTGTTATTTAAAGTAAGTTGAATATGTATTCTAAGTTTAATAAGTCTTAACAGTATCTGTGCTGATTTATTGCCTATGGTTTATGGTTTTATACAGTTCAATCTATCATTTTTTTTTCTTTTTAGTTTTTAACAGCATTATTGAGGTATAATTCAAAATAAGAGTGTGTACCAGGCCTCTTCAGATTACTTACTGCAAGACAGCCTTTGTCTGTGACACATTTTCTTATTTTAATGTTGTTCTTATATTGTATTATTTCCCTGTAAATAACTGTAAATTTGATAACATTGCCCTTCT
>JAQZBX010004158.1:0-61681 GCA_029593785.1 Cabassous unicinctus | reverse complement strand
AAAAAAAAAAAAAAAAGCTAGCCACAGAACTGTGAAAAACTCAAGCCAATGTGTAGCTTACATCTGCTGGCAATGCCCTCATCAAAGAAGGAAATAAGATACAAAACTGAAATTGCTATTCAAAGAAACTTGATAAACAAAATAATCCATTCAGCATAACAGATGGTTGCACAATAGAATGTGCCATGACTAAAATATCTGACCCACCCACCTACCCACTGGTAGTGCTACCAAAAATATCAATTAAAACTGGGCAACCTGAAATGTATGGAATAAAACTGGCTATAACTACAATGTCAGCAAAACATATTCATGCTGAAAAGAATGGAAATATTCCAAAGGCATCATCCTAAACTGTCTTCTCTCTCCTTGGCCCAGGAACATATTCTGTCCTTGTGATTTTTTTTTTTTTTCACTTCTAGTTCAGTTAATTAGTTCTGTAATCCTAACTAGATAATGGAAGTTGTGCAGCATCTAGATCACCTCAAGAGATACTTACGCTACGTCTACTCTGTTTCAGGCACTGTGGTATTTGCTGGTAATGCTAAGGTGAATGAGACATTGTCCAGGATCTTGAAGAGCTTACAGCTTAGCAATCAACCAACACATCTCTTTGAATATATTGGATTCTTTGCAAATCTGAAATCACTAGATGAATGGCTCATGTTGATCTGTTTGATGGAAAATTATGGTCAGAAACTTCCAGGCTACCATTTTTCTGTTAAGAACATGCTTGCCACCTAGTTTAAGGTCACCATTATTGTCTATTCTAAAAGGTTTAGAATCAGGCAAAAGAATCTTTATAACTTTGCAACCAAATCTGATCAAGAAAGTCGCTTACTATTTCTAATGCTTCCATTTATAAAAATGGACTTTTGAGCAATATTGCACTTCAGGAAAAAAAGTCAAAACCTAAAGCACAAATGAAAAGTGTCAAAGAAAAAATATTTCCCTGTTGTCTAAAGTCTTGATTAACTTTTGATGGTCCTCTGAGATGGTGAATAAAAATACTCAAACAATACTCAAACAAAAAAACAAAAAGAGCTTTAAAAGGAGGTGAACTTTCATTGCACAGTATTTCTGGCAGCTTGTTCCTGAGCAAAGCAACTGGTGTCCCTGGGGACTCATTCAACATTCATTCGAATCATGGAGAAAGAGACCCAGTTTGGAAGATGTTTTTTTCTGGAGAACAGAGTGGAACTTTGATCCTAGCTCAGATAACAGCTGCTCTCCCTGAGAGGATTTCCTAGTGGCTCTGTCCCTCAAGCCAGGTAAACCTCAGGGGAGGTGTCTGGTTGACCTCAAAGCTCAGCCAAGCAACTGATACCTGAGGGAGGGTCTTTGAGTGGGCAAGGGAGCCTGGCATTGAGTGTTATCATCCTGTCAGTCTCTCTCTCCTGGCTAGAGACAGAGCACACAGGAAGGCAACTCCTAAAGCGATTCAAGTCTCACCTTGATTTTTCCCTCTTTGTAAAATTAAAGGAAGGCAGGAAGCCAAAATACCGTGAAAGATTTTAGTCTCTGCTATTGTGTTTTCTCACTATCCTGGAATTGCAACAAAGTGTTTCCTTTGAAATCCCTGACCCCTAGCTTTTAAATACAGAAGCAAAAGTGAATGCAATATGTAGGATCAATTTCTTAGAAGAAAATAAAGTGAGTTATATAAGTTAATGAAGTAGGTGTGGAAGAATGCCAGATGGCAGCACTTTGTAGGAAGCCATTTTTCTTTTAGAATTATGTGGATCAGCCAAAGAGTTAGAGTATCCCCTTTAAAAGGCAAGAGATTAATCTAAATTATTGACATGATGAGGTGAAATTATGTCTTTGTCATTGTTTATTGTATTTATGATACAAAATACCAGAGGAATCTCTGAAGTTACAAAGACATAAATAAAATCACCTTAATGGTGGTTTGAAAAGATGAATATCAAATAAATCTCAAGACATCTCAGAACTATTCTACCACTCATAATTTGATGTCTTTATTTATCTTTCATGCATGTACTCATTTAACAAGTATTTGTTGAGCATTTGTTATGTGCAAGGCATTACTTTAGACTCTGTAGGGAATAAAGATACCTATGACAGTCCCTATACCTAATCAGGGGATTAAGACCATATGTGGTAGGAAATGATTAATGTCATAGAGAATGACACAAACTATAGGATTTAATACATCTCCCAATGACCACCAGACTCATACATAGTTTGGTTCCAACTATTAATTCAGTTAAAAACTAATTTCAGGATATATAGCCCCAAATCCTCTCCTGTCACAAAGAGGTGAATGGTCTGCCCACAGAGAAACGATAGCACAATTGCACAATGTAAAGACAAGTAAAGGCAATTTATCTCTCTTTTCTCTCTCTCTCTGCTCCTCCCTTCCTCTCTCTCCTGTGTGTCTCTCCCTCTTTCCAACCCTTATCCTCAAATATGATGTGTCACATTGGCTGCAGTAAAGGCAGTTGAAGCAAGAAGAGAAGAAAGTGACTCTCCAGCCTTCTTCAAGCCATCTTACTTTCTTGGGCAGACCTCCCTGGCTCACCTAGGCATTTGTGTTCAAGGGCCCACCTGAAAGGAAGTTTGGCATCTTCATCTAAGATTCCTCAACCACAGTCAAGAACCAGAGCCTTCATTGAGGGGAAGAGATATTTTTCCTCTGTCCAAAGAAAGGCACCTTCCTTTGAGGCCTCTGAGGCTGAAAATGTTGTCATTAGTAAGATCTATTGACTGTAACTAATCGTTACAGGAATGTGCATAAAGCGCACAAATGTTGTAGAAACACAGATGTCACATGTGATAGTTTTTGCGTTTTAACTCAATAAGTTAGTAAGATGTGCAGAAGAGTGTGGTGGGCACCTATTCAACAATTCTGTTTCCTTTGGAGAAGATTTTTAATACTGAAAAATGAGACCAGTGGAAGAGACCCATGTTTCCACTCTAGCATTTATACAATTATACCAAGATGCGTCAATTCTTTTTTTCCTTTTTCCTTTCTCTTTTTAACACTTTGGATTATCCATGATAACATTCAATTAGGAAATTTATTTTCTGCCTTGACTTTTTCATCCCTATGACTTAACTTGACTTCTTAAACTTTTTTACTTTTATCCTTTAATGAGAGTTTTAGATTTTTTCCTTTTCTTATATTACCCTTCTAGAGACTTTTAGTGTGAGACTTTTATCTTTTAAAATCATTCCTACATCATAGTGTTTTTTCATATATGTCCATCTATCTCATCTATATCTACTATCCATCTATCTATCTATCTATCTATCTATCCATCCATCATGCTAGGGTTGCAGTATCAGCATTACCTTGCATTCTGTATGGATTGTCCCCCCTTGTCATACAGCCAACCTTAATATCTTTGATTATTGTATATTAATCAGGGTTTCCAAGGAAACAGATCTAACAGGAGACAGATATAGATATAGATGTAAATATTATGGGATTTATTTTAGGAATTGGCTCAGGTAAACTTGGGGATTAGCAAATCCAAATAAGGAACTTGTAGTTTAGGAACTCTGATGAAGGTGAAAAATTCTTCTTTCTGACTGCTGAAACAATCAGTTCTCCCTTTAAGGCCTTCACCTGATTGAATGAGGACTCTGTCGTTGCTGAAGGCAATCTCCTTTGTTGATTGTAGATGTAAACAGCCATAGATGCAATCAACTGACTAACGATTTAAATCCATGCAATATCCTCACAGTAACAATCAAGCCAGTACTTGCTTGACACCAAAACCTAGCCAAGTTGATGCATGAACTTAACCATCACAATTATTTTCAAGATTTACCCTTGTGTTTCCTTGTTTCTTTTTTTCTACTTTGTCTTATTTAAAGTTTTTTCTCTCTTCTCTCCATTGTAATAATAGTCAAGTTTAACTCCATACTCAGAATTCAGCATGAGGTCATATTTTCTTAATATGTCATTATGCAATTACAATGTTTCAAGAAGTGATGTTCTCTGAAGTGTTTAGAGTAGACATTAAGAAAAAGTGCTTCTGATATGACCTTCAGTGTTGTTCAATAAAGTGTGAAAATGAGAAGAATCAATCCCTGGAAAATATTCCTATTTGTCTAGTCCTGCAGGCCTCTTTGCAGTGTGACTTTGCCTCTCCATCAAGAGGTGGAGTCTCTCTCCTTCACATTTGGGTTGGCCTTGTGAAGGACTTTGGCCAACAAAATGCAATGGCGGGATCTCTGAGACTCAGCCTCAAGAGGCCTTGCAACTCCTATCCTCACCCTTTTAGAAGCCCGCAATCACCATGCTGTGAAGAAACCCCAGATTAAGGACCACAAGAAGAGAGAAGCCACTGTTCCACTTATTTCAGCTATCTCAAGAAATACTACAAATGTGCAATTGAGACCCACTTAGACTATCTAGCCACAAATGAGCTTCGAACTGAGTGCAGTCTCACGAGTTAGACTAGTTGAGACCAGGAGAACATCCCAGTCAACCTACAGAATCACAAGAATAAATAAGTTGCTATTGTTTTAAGCTATTAAATTTCTGGTGATTTGCTACTTAGCAAAAGATAATTTAATATCTTGGTAGCTCACAATAGGTGCTCAAAAATATAGGACTGAAAATACATGTGCCAAAATAGAGAGTAAATGTGTGAGGGTCAAGCCAATATAGATGAGGAAACCACTACATTTGAGTTTATTTATTCAATATTGACTGATACACATGCATGTGTTTTCACATATACCTTTATAAAATCAGGTCCTGTCTTTCCATCAGAAGTCTCACGATCTGGTGGAAGTTAGTACAAATGAAAAGGAATCATTATACTGCCACATGGAAAAGTTTGGTAGAGAACTTCAGGAACACAAAGAAAGGAGTGATTTACTGTGGCTGAGGAAAGAAGTCTGGCTAAGAAACTTCTTTAAGGAAAACGAGAAGAAACAATCAGAGTACACTCAGTTACTGAGTTAAAAGTGGAGAA
Organism: Cabassous unicinctus; assembly: GCA_029593785.1. Lineage (NCBI taxonomy): Eukaryota > Metazoa > Chordata > Mammalia > Cingulata > Chlamyphoridae > Cabassous > Cabassous unicinctus. Next base: position 56,726 of record JAQZBX010004158.1, on the reverse strand, counting down.
AGTAGCAGCGGCAAGGATTTCAGTACTATATGTACTAAGCTGCTGGCTCCATATGTCATCTTTTGTCATAAGTGCTTGGAGTTGAACAAGAAATCCCCTGAAATTATTCTACTTGACATCTTCACTCTTTCCTCCCTTGCATATTTCATAATCTTCTTCCTAACACCTTTCTTTAGCACTCTATGGATTAGCCTCCAATACTAACCAGATGAGTCTTGATATTAGTTAGCTATACATTTTAACACTAATTTTTCATTGTTTAGTATACATCTGTTTATCCAACTGGTATACCAGCTGCCTACTGAATTAGGCACACAATTAAGCCATTAGTTCTTCAAATTCAGCATATCTCAAATAGAATTTAGTGTTCCCTAAAATTTGTTCTCTTCTCTGTATCTCACCATTAGACACCAGTCATGAACCTGGGAATTGTCCTTAACTCTTTACTCCTCTTAGGTTCCCTCACAAGTCCCATCTCCATTTATTCTCTGAAACCTAAATAGTCATCAAGTCTTGTCGAAATCTACTTCCTAAATATCTCTCAAATCAACTTCATCCTCTTATTCCCACTGTCTGAGTTCAGGCTTCATAATTCCTTTCCCAGACCATTGCCATATCTCCATTATCCGTCTTTCTGCTTCCACTCTTACTTTCCTTCATTCCATCCACCACACTACCCTCAGATGCATCTTTAAAAATGCAGTCTGATCATATTACTTCCCTACTTAAAGCTTTCCAGGACTCCCCACTGCCTTAGAATAAAATGCAAACTTCTAGGTACAAACACTCAAGGTCCTTCATGACAGGTCTACCTGTCTCATCTCTACTTTCTCATCCCCAACACACACACCCTAACTTCCAGTCACAGCAACTACTTGTAGCTCCCTTTGCTACTGGAACAAAGGTTTGAGCTACCACTTCAGCCTCTAAATTCACCACTTCAGCTTCTAAATACTGTTTATAGCCTGATCTGACTCAAGAACAGCAACTCATTGTTTAAGGCACATCTCAAGAGTCACTTCCTCTAAAAGCTTATCCTCACCTCTGTACCCCTACCCCTTTCCTTGATCCCAGTAGTGTTGAATGGACCACTTTTTCTTTTTGTCCCCAATTGAATATACATATAACATATTTTATAGTATACTTTATTATATTTATTCATTTATTTATGTGTCTGCTTTCCCTCTCCACAATCCTGCCATCACAAGGCTGACCTCTTTATAGACAGAAAATATATTTTATTCCTTCAGTATTTCCATTGCCCAGAATATTACTTGGCTCAGAGTTAGGAATTCTATAATGAAGATGAATATTTCTCAAATAGTTTGAATTTAAATAAGTTCAGAAAATAAAAAACTATATCAAGTATAACTTAATCATATTTTCTTGATATATTTTGTTGGCTTAGTCTAATTGTTTGAATTTTAAAGTTGCTTAAATTTTAGATAAATAAGAATTTATTGTGTCTCTTTCCTAATTCATATAATAATCAAATCTTTATATAATAAGCCCTTTAGTGAATCTGTGGAATAGTAAATTTACAGTCCAATACAGTTAAAGATTGAGTATCTAGAAATCAGTTATTTGGAACAATCCTAAGCCACTGGCCAATAAATAGTAAATTGTCTCAAAATTCTGGCCCTAAAACATATCCATAGGAAAACATATCTCAAAACATTGTGTTCCAACCTGAAACAGGTTATAAGCAGCATATTAAAATGAGAGAGAGGAACTGCTGCAGGCAAATCTATAAGCCAGAGCAAGAAATGACAGCTGTTAGCCAGGGAGACAACATAAAATTATGAAAAGTAGACCTAAGACCTCAAAAGATACAGTTAGTATAGGAATAACTTAGCCAGGGCCAGTTAGTGTAGGAAAAAAAACAGTTGTTTATATCTTAATTAGCCTTATAGACAGTGTTAAAATATTTTATACAGGCAGTACATAATATACAGTGTGCAGTTATTGTTTACTTTGTTGACCACTGATGAATGGCATTGATGACAATACTTTTCAATTGATTTTATGTTCAGTATATTATGTATAAGAAGAAAAGGAATAAGGTAAAACATTTTAGAATTTTTCAAAAGTATTAATTTTATAAAACTGTTTAAATTTTATCTATCCAAGATATCCAAAATAGTAAACCATTATCAAGTTTTTATTTAATTTGGATGCATACTAAATAAAGGTACCATGTATTCAACACATAAACTCTATACATGCTGCACTTTATACTAGCAGCTATAGAATAGGGATTATTATCTCCATTTAATAGATGAAGAAACCAAGGCCCAAAGAGGAGAAGTAAATCACCCAAAATCACACAGCTAGTAAGCAGCTAAACAGAGATTTGATTGAGATACTTTTCATTCTTAACATCATTGAAATTTGAGTGACTGAAAGAAAGTTCATAAGATTATTCATTAATAAATTGATCTATAGAAGTTCAACTTGACTACTTATCTTCAATTTACAAATCTGTACCATTATTGATTTTACTTTCACAGTAAAGAACAAACATTTAAAATAATTGTTTCATCAAGATAGCCTCTGCAAAAGCAAAAATTATGCTTGATAAAATGTTTGCTATACAATGCTTTGTCTATTTCCAAATGGGTCTAAGCATTTACTGAAGTAAACAGTTAGGAAAATGCACATGAAGATATTGCTATTTCTTACAGGCAATGAAACATTGAACAGAATTTTAGCTGAGATCTAATAAAGTCATAATTATCAACAAACACCAATGGTTCTAAGCAGCCAAAATGGCACGCTCTTGCTGCGTTGAGGGATGTAGGTGTCGTGCAGGTGAGAGCTGGGAATGCGCCCAAGATTGGCGGAAACTGGGGTAGTGTGTCTGCAGCCTCGAATGTTTAGGGACTCCTCTGAGATGACGCATGTAAAGGGGATTTGAAAAGCAAAAGAGAACAGCTTCAAATCCATGCCGGAAGCAATCAATTAAGCCCCCAGTCCCTATGGGAAGTAGCAGAGCGATAGAAGGAGACTTAAAGTCCAGTCCTAATTATAGACGGCTTGTTTTCTCTTGCCCGTGGGCCTTTGCACAGGCCTTTCCTTCAGTGTGGACTACTTCCCTGCTCCTGTCCCTCCCCAGCCCCACCAAATTCTCCTCTTTGGGATCTTCGCATAAATGTCACTTCCTTCCGGAATCCTTCCAAACACTTCTGGCTAGATTAAGTATGCCTTTTATTAAGTTTTTTTCCTAAAGCATGCTCATTCTGCTTTTAAATTGGTTTTAAATTATTTTGTCCTGACCTCCTGCTAAGCTTTGGATCCTGAGGACGTGACTATATCTTGATTTCTAGGGGCTTGTAATATGCCAGGTGCTCCGTAAATAATTAATGTTGAATAAAATTCTGAAGGTCGTGTGAAATGATACACATAAACACACTACAAAACTGAAAATGCTCTGCAAACTCTAAACCTACATAAACGCACTCTTACTGGTATAAGCTGGTGGCCAGTTGAGTGGGTTGGACTAGTTCATTTTCAGATTTAAATCTTTACATTTCAGTACTTGTAAAAAGTCTTCCTGAAAGTTACCATCTATTTCTCTGCTTTAATAAGCAGAGTGCAATGAAGACCATCAATTCTTTATATTGACAGTGTCTTGCAAAGACTAGGCACTCAATAAATACTTGCTGACCTGTTTCAGTATTTTATGATGATAATACTGCTTTCCTATACAGAGCTGAGAGTGTAGACTGGGTAGGAGAAGCAGTCCCAGGCATTGCCTGAAAGTTTTCTCTGTGGGTAATGGGAGATTTCAATGAAGTGGATGACAACCAGTATCAAAAACACATGAGGTTCTGTTAAAATGCAGATTTCCAGGCTTCATCCCACTTCTATTTAATCCAAACATCTCATGAAGGAAAACGAGAGACTGCATTTCAAACAAGCTCCCAGTGGTGATTCTTGTACTTACTAAAAGTTGAGACTACTGACTTATTGTCTTCTGTGTTCATTATGTTTAATGCACTTTAATTCTCTTGCCCAATACTCATGAAATTTGAAATTTAGTATATGTCCTTAACGATAAAAGTTGTTAAAATGGAGTTTGCTGTAAATTTGTGAAAGGTCTAAACAGGAGTATATGGGGAGGAAAAAAGCATTGAGCTTTCCATCAAGATACCTTCCCCTTACTGATGTAGATGTCGAGATGGCAACATACATGCATGGTCAGCCCAGCCCTAGGACATGCAAAACTCAGAAGACCAACAGCCATTGAAATGATAGGGGAAAAAAAACCTGAATATCATAGAAAAGAAAACACCTTAAATATGTATGGATCAGAGTTCCTTGAAACAACAGCTGGTTTCTCTGGAATAGTGGCAAACTTCATTTTCAGACACTGCTTCAAGGTTAACCATGATGCTTTGGAGACACATGCATCACTGACTACACTTCCATTTTTGTCTGCTATAGTTACTTATAAGCTCTTTGTAACTGATGCTTTGTAGTCAGGTAATATAAGCCAAGAGAACCGTGCTCTGAGAAGTTCACTGATTAGCCTAGTATGTCGTGCTTTATATCCCAGTGCTTTGGCTTTTTCTAAAAATGGGTGTCTTGTAGTCAAGTATCATACTGTTCCACTGCCACCCAGAGGGAGGGTTTTACTCTCTTGGCTGCTGCTTTGTCAAACAGAGGTGAAAGCAATGAAGATTCCTCTAGTCTTTCAGACAGTCACTGGAATACTTAATGGTCTGCAACATTATGCAGTATTTGAAAGTACACTTGAGAAAACCACACATGAAGATTAACCAAAGAATGAATGGATACTAAATCAGGAGAATGGATTTTTTTTATGATGAGAAGTTGGACATTGCTGAAAGAGCTAAATGTAACTCAGGAAAGACAACTTGTTTTTGTCCCTTTTGCCTGCTATATAGCAGGTACTCAGTAAATATTTGGTAATTCAATAAATTAAAAAAAAAAACACCACCAATGACGTCTTCTAGACAAAGACACACAACATATACTAGCCAAAACAGCCACTAGAATTGATATCTTTTGTGGGAAAAACAGGGAGGCAGTTACAATAAAAAAAATAGATTGATATTAACTTTTTAAACTATTAGTGTAATACTTAAAGACACTAGAAATGTTCCCAGGAGTTATTTATTCAAGGGCTTTGTTCTTGAAAGTCATTACATTATTCTAATAAAGATGAAAGAGGTTATTTTCTCTAAATTATTTAGGTGTAAGAGTTAGCCTTCAGCTAGGTGCTCTTTTTATGCAGATGGTGAAATAAATTATTCAGAAATAGAGACAGGTAAAACAGATGGAAAAGCAGGGTAAAACAAGAAAGCCATGGGCAGCTGCTCAACAGGCCCCCAATAAAGCACCCAGTTCTGCACCACGGTCCAAGTTACCCGGCCAAAGAGAGTTCTGGATACGTAAGCCATTGTCTACCTCTCAAAACCACGTTTTGGGACCTCGCACTCACTTCAGTGATATTGTATTTAAAATATGTCATCTAAAATTCTTTATGGAAATTTCATTTTAAATGTCTTCATCTAAACTGTAAAATATTCTTCACAGCAGTTTTCCTTCCAGATCTGAGAATGAATTGCATTTCCAAATCGCTTGAGGCTCTTTTTAAAAAGTGGAGCTTGTATTCTAGGAAAGAAGAACTATGTTAGTCTTCCTCCTAGCACCCTCCACAGACTGATGGAAATGCCTGTTAAATGAGATCCCCTCTTAACAACAAAGATCTGTTTCTTACTTCACCGATTCTACCCCTATGGGTAAAGGTGCTAGAAAGACCTACTTTTTGGCAAATTCTGCCCCAAAAGAATATCATAGTGGCATTCAATTATATAACAAGGGGAGTACTTGCTTACGGAAATGGACCATTAGGGGGAAAATGCTCAAGAGCTCTATACAAGAAAGCAGGAGTCTTTCTTCAGCTCATTTAATAATGCAAACAAAATAAAGACTAACTGTTTAAGGATTGGAGGCAATTACAGGGACCAAGAGGAAGAAATGCTAAAGGAAAGAATGGCAGCGTTCCTTAAAGTACACTGGCCTGAATGCCAAAAGATCTGGCTTCTAGTCCCAACTCTGCCTTAATCTAGCTTTGAGACCAGGGCAAGTTAACCTCTCTTAGCTCCAGGGTTTTTATTCACCAAATGAGGAGATCAGCCTACCATCAAGGTCACTTGAGTTCTTTGTTCTCCACAAGTCTATATGAATTTAGAGAAGGGGAAAAGATAGGAGAGGAGTCAAAGAAATGTAAGATCAAACATCCATTACTAAAATCACTTAACATGTATCTTGTCTGTATTTTGTGCTTTTCATTTTAATCTAATTTGTAGAATTTAGAGTTATTATTTCAGACCACAACTCTTTATTTGAAGAGAACTAACCACACTTACAACTGGCACCAAAAGAGGAAATCTATGATGAAAGTTAAAGATTCAATCTTCTAAATGTTTTCTATTGTTTGGATTTTGGCATTCTGAAAGTTGACCATGCAGATAATTGACTGAATTTTTCACTTTTTACTGAAACTTTTTGGTATTATATAGACACTACCTAAAATAAAACTTGTTTTAAGTCTGTTTCCAAAATGGATATTTAAATAGTCACTGGAGCATTTCAAAGGCTGGATATTGAAATTGCTATCTTTCCTGATATTGTCATTTACTTAAACACCATCAAGCAATTGACATTAATCCAGGCCCTTGCTTTGGAAATATCTAACTGGATTTGCCTGACTTTATTCTTTCAATGTGTATTTTACTTTGACCATATGCCCAGCACTGTGAAAGGGCCATCACTGCCCTAAGGGAGCTCATGGTCTGATAGGGGAGACAGATAAGTAAGCAAATAATTACAACTTAATGAGATGGGCTATGATTGTTGTGCTGCTTTCTCAATGTTGCCCTTAGCCCCTTTTCACCTATACTATCCTTTATTTAATATCCTTTCATTGAATGAACTATTATAAACTAATATATTTATTTCAAAAGTACATTTTATATCATTTCTGTACATGGAAATCAGTAACACTTGCCATTAATACAAAATGACTCATAAAAAATAAATATGTGACTACTGAAGAAACTATATTTGTTGATGAACTACCTAAAATGCCCTTGCATATGATCAGTGGAATGCATAGTTCTCTGCAGGCAACAAAGAAATAGGAGATGGGCCTTATTGCTCGTGCTAAGGATCCTGGGCTTTCTCCTAATGGATTCATTCTTTCTTTCATTTTACAAATATGTATAGAGCACCTGTTATGTGCCAGGCACTCACTATTCTCTGATGTGATAAAAAATCTATTTAGGGACTTAAAATAGTAGAATGACAGAAACAGTTTTGTATTTTAGAAAGATAACCCTGTCTCTGGGTTGAAAGATGAACTGAAAGGGGAATTAAGACTAAGAGATTAGGGGTTGGTGGTCAACTGTAAGTACAGAAAAAATAAAGACCCAAATGACAGTGACAGTTGCCATGGAGATGGAGAGGACTGCTGCAATACATGTGTAGAAGTTAAGTCAATAGGATGGGATTATTCGGTTGTGGGGAGTAAGTGAGAGAGAAGTGTAAAGAATGGGTGACTGAATGCAGTTAGGTATCATGTTCCTGGATTCATCTGGTACCTGGGCATGTTTAACGGATCATTAAAGTCCTTATCTCCACCTTAGAGATTTACTGATGAGATATTATGGTGTTAGTATCACTATGCACTACTCTAGGGGTAAGCTTATCAAAATAACTATATGGAGATTGGGGGGCTGGAGCAGGAAGATAAATTGAATCAATTACTTTTAGGCATGAACTGCATTCCACCATTATGAAAACGGAATTCACTCAAAGACTGTATAGAGACAGTTTAAGGTGGCCCACGTATAGCTGGTTCAAAGCTAAGCTCACTAGACTGACTATAAGGAAATAAAAATCCAAGACTGAAGAAATGTTGTCTTCCTCTTGCTCGTTTCCCTTTTAAAGGACAAATAAAAATTGTTGCAAATGATGAGGAACGGATGGCAGAATTGTTGATATTCCAGATAACGTCACTGGAAGAATGTTTCTATCCTTCAGATATGGCCTCCACTTCTGTTGCCTCCATCAATAATGGATGTTCCTGACAAAGCAAGCAAAGGTATAAAGATGCCCAATTATCACTCAGAAGAGTGATGCCAGTCAGCAGAACAAGAACAGTCATGGTGACCTTCTATCAAAAGGAAGAAGATCCTCTAACAGGTGCTCTTTGCTGCATGATCCAATGGGTTATCTGGCCATTCTTTAAAGTAAAAGCAAATAGTCACTTCCAGTAAATTGTCATATAAACTATGGAACACCCTATGCATATTTTTTATGGCAATTAATTTCCTCATTACAAAAAACATCACTTAATCTTCTAGGTAGAGCATATTGAAAAATGAGGATTTATAGATATGATTCATACAGTGGAGTGGAGCGACGGAAGTTCTAAAACACTAAGATTGTTTAATTTTTCTATTTGGTATTTTTTTTAAACATTATTCTGTACAGATGAGATCCAGAGAGAATAAATGAAGGTAAGTGACAAGAGTTGGGAGGAAAAACCAGACATGCTGATTTCTAAGCCATTCCACACTAACAAAAAGCAGTTTTCCTGGATGTTTCCCAGGCATGCATCCAGATTTTAGCAATTAGATTCAAACATATATCTACTCTTTAGGAAGACCAGCACCTATACCCACAGCCCCAGCAGTGATCTTTCACATGTGGCTCCAATAGCATTGTTGGGAAAACAGACCAAAGTGCCAGCGACACTGATGTTGGGTTCAAAGTATCACTTTTATGTAGGAAGCACAAAGTGTTGAAATTTTTAATGTATATATTAATTCTACACAGTGAGTTCTTGGAATTTCATTGCAAGAAAATCAACATTTCACCATTAATAAAAAAATGTTTCTCAAGTAAATCTTTGATCCAGAAAAATCATCCTCATTCTATGAAAGAGCTAGTGTGCATACATTTACAAAAATGAAGCTAACTTTTAATTGCTTCTTCACAGAATCTGTCTCAAGAAAGAGTGGCTCATAATAGCTAATCAAAAAAAAATTTTTTTCCCAGAATTGCCTTTTAAGAAAGCTGACATAAATCCCACCAATTTCTTAATGCTAATATAATTCAGAAACTTTTCTTTTGCAGTAGACTTGGAATCTTTACAGTGCCTGGGGCTAAAGAGCAGAAGTTGGGAAATTAAGAGTTATTTAAATACCTTTGTGAGCATGAACAGAAACACCCTGAAATATCCAAATGAATTTTTTTCTAATTCTTGAAAAAAAAATGTATGGTATATATAGCATAACCATATCAAGTTTAATTTCACAGTCCTTGTGACACTTCTTAATTAGGGAAGACTACTACAAAGGTTCTCCTGGATTGTGTTGTAATGTTTTGTTTAATGGACCTATGAGAGCCCACTGTGTGCCAATCCCAATGCTAAGAGAATGAGTGAGGGATGAAAGAAAAAGAGAGAGAATTAAATACAGTGTGGTCACCAACTCCCAAAGACTTCCTCACCTAACAGAAAAGACAGACCTAAATACAAATAACAGGAAGAGGTGCTGAACATGAAAATATTTACATTCTGTCTGAGTTATGTCTTGATCCAGATAAAAAGAGTAAGTACTTTGAAATCCTCACTATGCTATCAATTCATTTGTTCATTTATTTAATCATTCATTCAGCAAACATTTAATAAGGACCAACTGAATGAACAAAACAAAGCCCCTGGTACAAAAAAAAGATTCATTCTAGTGAAGGGAGACAGACAATAATCAAAAAATAAGTAAAATAAGTGGTTTTAAAAAAATCAGTAATAATTCTACGGAGAAAACTAAATCTTTAAGTAGGGTCAAGTATGCAAAGAGATTTAGAGTGAGCAGGGAGCAGAGTGGTAGAAGACAAGGCCAGAGAAGTAATTGAAGAATAGATGCAGGTTTAGAACATCTTCACTAGCAAGAGTCACTGACATGGATATTAGGCCATATATTTACATGAGTTTCCATTATGAGCAACAGGAAAATAGTAAATAGTTAGATGAAAACCACAGAGGATGTGTTTAGAAGATCTCAGAAGGAAAGCAAGAGCATTAAAATTAATATTTTAGTCCCTGCCAGTCTACTTATACCATGTAGGAGAGTTAAATAAGGAACAATGATTCAAACAAAAATCAAAAGAATTGGATGGATTGTATATGTGAATGTATCTGAAAAAAAAAAAAAAACAACCTCATTTATTTTTTAAATCAAAAGAAAAAGATGAAAAAAATATGCTTACTTTCATGAAACTCACAGTCTAGTAGATTTCTTTAACCCTCACAACAACCCAATGAATTAAATATTATTACCCCCATTTTACACTCAAGGGAACTCATGTAAGTAATGTGCTCTAAATTACATACATGGTGGACAAGCCAGAACTTAATCTCAAATCTTTTATATCTATGTTTGGTGCATTTTTACTCTAAAATACTGCCTTCTTCAAAAAATATCACTTTTCTTTTGGACCAATCTTTTTAGAAATTTAATTAAGCCAATTCAATTGGCTTAAATAAAATAGAATTATATGAACAGTTTGTTTTTTTATAGAAGAAAGAGAAAACTAAAGGTAGAATATTTTTAATAGTGTCTATACAGTATTGATTATTTATAGCTTGATATCATAAAAATCCCTGTATAACATTCAAAAGTACTCATAATTTGTTGCAAAGAAGTCAATTTTGACTTGGATATAATTTTTTAAAAGACAGGAACTCTAATTGTCTAGCACATTTCATTTGTGGAGCAATTTATACAGAACAAACCATTTTCTAAAGTTAAACAGTAACCTAGCAGAATCCATTTTCCCATTAGTTTTTTTTTAAAAGGCACCTAAGATATTTTTACTATGAAGAAAATTGTTCAATCATTTCCCCCAATATTCTGTGCTGTCCCACAGAGGATGTGGTAAGAAAGTTTCAGAGGAAAAGCAAGTATATTAAAATTAATAATGGAGGTAGATCTTACTTATAAGCTAATTTTATATAATCCGTGTCATTGCAAGATTAAAATATATGTAAGGTTAAAATTTGTCTTCTATGTGCCTCTCTCTTCACTCTGATGGAGGCAGGTGGGGGTGCCATAGAGAGAAGATAGAGAAAGAAAAAAACAAAACAAGAGAAAAAACCTTGAGTGTGTCCACTCACAACTGTTATGATACTAGCTTCTTCCTTGAAGAGCTGAAATTTCCCCTGCAGTTAAAAAATGTTCCTGTCTTCTTTATCATGCTTTGTAATCAGATAAGTAAGAGAGATCACAAGTGTCATGTCCCAGCTCCAGGCAGTATCAGACCTAGCAAAAAGCTGCTTTCTTTGCTCAAGCTTGCCATATGCATCTTCACATCCTGAGGTTCTTTACTGCTTGAAAAATTAACACCGGTGAATCCCCTTAATTGGCCCTGACTGGTGGAACTCGGGGAAAGGTGGCAATTATACAATATTCCTGATTATCCAGAGTTTACAGAGCACACATTGAGAGACAGTCACATTTTATTTTCTGATTTACTTTTTTAGAAAGTGTATCACTAAGCAATCAAACTTCTCAGAGTATTTTTATTAAAGGATAATTGACTCATTAAGCTGACGGTCACGTTAAGCAGGAATGGGAAATGTAGAAGGAACACATACTGGGAAAGAGAAGACATGAATTCTGGTCCTTCCACTGTAAAAGTGGTGATGGTCGTGGTGGTGGTGAACAATTATCTACATAGGTGCCTCCAGATCTAAAATTTTAAAGATGTTTTATCCACTGGTGAATTTCTTGTTCCAATTTCCAAGTGTGCCATTTGTCTATGGCTTTGTCATTAAGAAATATTAAACTGTGAACTTAATCCCTATCCTAGCATTTTGGGTTAATATTCCAGTTATGTGGCAGTGCAATTTATCAGGAAAGATATCATGGTAAGTTGCTATTATTTACTTAGAGATTCTTTCATTTGAATTCTTTCCAAACATGCCTCTGTAACTTTTTTAACCATTTTCATTATTTTGGCAATTTTAATATTGACATGTGTTTGGCTATAACTAGTCCAGTTATGACGAAGTTCTGAGTGCCTTCTTCTCTGACATTTCCTACAAGTTAGCCTTATTGGAATAAAAGTGCAGCCGCAAGGAAGGTTTAAGTTTGGCAGTACTCCTTAAAACCACAGCTGGCTTAAATGACCCTTTATCTGCCTTGGCTACACAATGTACTAGTGCAATGAAGTCAATTCGGCATTACAGTGAAATATTAGATTTTTCCTATTTTCTTTCAACTTACTTTGAAGAATAGTTTGTAGTTTCTAAGTGGATAAGTGATTTTTTTTCTTATTGGTTTCTAATTTATTGCTTTGTGGCCAGAGAATAAGTTCTGCATGTTTTTTACTTTCCTCAAGTAGTTGATATTTTCTTTATAGACTAATATATGGTTAGTTTTCTATGCTATATGTTTCATAAGACAGTATATTCACTGCTTTTTGGATACAAAGTTATTTATCAACCAAGTTAGCAGTGTTATTGAAAATTCTTTATCTTTTCTTGTTTCTGTCTAATTGTTCTGTTGTTTTCTATGGAACTGTCTCCCACTGTCATTGCAGATTGGTCATTTTTTCTTTTTCTTTTAAACTTTTTTTCTATTTATATGCTTTGAAGCTTTGTTGTTAGGTACATAATGTTCATGACTATTATGTCTTCTTGTGGATATTTCATTTTCTCAATGTGAAATACCTCTCTTTGTCTCTTGATTTTTTTTCCTTGGGTATTATTTTGTCTAATATTTAACACTAGTTACCTTTCTGGTTAGCATTAACTTCGTATGTATTCTTTGCCCTTAATTTTCAAACGTTCTAAGTAATGTTATTTTAGAGAACTCTTATAAATAGAACATAGTAGTATTTTCTTTTTTTACCCAAACTGAGACAGTCTTTTAATAGAAGAAATATGTTTATTATGATTACATAAATGCCTGGACTTCTTCCTGCCATCATAATTTAATTTTTCTGTTTACCCTGCTTTTATTTTCTCTATATTCTCCCTTTGCTGTATTCATTAGGGGTGGAATAGAATTATTACATTATTTTGGGAGTACAAGGATTTGTTCTCTTGGTCTTCCTGCATGGTTTCAAAGACATACATTCTATTTCAATTTTTCTAGTTTTACCCTTATATTTCTCACACATGTTTAATGTATTTTTCTATCAGTGTCTAGATAGAATTAGAAATGAGATCCTCTAACATACTTTCACGATGCTATTCAGCTCATCTATTGGGTTTTTTATTTTGGCATCAATTTTGAAAAATTCACAAGGTACGGAGGGGAGTACAGTAAAAAATAAATCTCTTTTCTGTCTCTGTTCCTCAGCCTTCCAGTTTCCTATCCCCAAGGGCAATTGCTGTTACTAATTTCCTAGGTATTCTCCCAGAGATAGTTCGTGCATATGTAGTCTTCATTCATTTAGAGTCAGGCTTTTTCTGTTTAAAAGCACAATGCTTTTTGCTTTCGTCTACTGAGCAATATTATCTTGGCTATTTTCAAAGGGTGCTTCGTTTTTTGTTTGTTTCCTTTTTATTTATTTATTTATTTTTTTTTTTTAAAGATCCTTAGATTACATGCTTCATTTTTTAAACCAGGTTTTTGCTGCTTTTCTTTTCTTTTTTTTTTTTAGAAGAGGTAATATATTCACTGAAAGAATAATACATTCATATGCTTCAAAAACACTTTTTTTAGTTAAGACATACAGTGAAAACTCTCTGGCATTTGTTACCCCCTTGCTCAGCTTCCAGCACCACTAATTGAGTCAAGGAATCAATATCATTATTTTCTTGCATTGTTCCAGGGTTTCTATATGCATACAAAAGCAATACAAATGTATATATTTTCTGGCTCCTTATTTATATAAGATATGATAATATATACTTGCCTTTTCATGTAACAGTATATCTTTCAGTATCTTACCCATAGAGCTGTTATATTCGCTTTTGCACTGGAATGGCACTCTATCATTTGAATGCACCATATTTTAATTTGTCCATTATTAATGGACATTTGGCTTATTTCCAACTTTTCACAATGACAAACAGTGCTGCAATATATAGAATAATTCAGATATAATTTCACTCACTTTGCAAGTATATTTGTGCAAGTACACCACTTATATACAAGAATATCTATAGGATAAATTCCCAAAAGTAGAATTGTGCCATTCTTTTTAGTGCATGGTTTTCCCTTGTATGGACATACCATAATTTATTTAACCTGTGTCCTATTGGTAGATATTTTGGTTGTTTCCAATACTGTGTTAGTAGGAAAATCTGAAATTAATAGTTGTACAAACATGTGTAAAATTTTATTTATGTGCATACAGATTTGTATGCTAAATTCCTAGAAGTACAATTGCTGGGTCAAAGTAATTTTATAACTTGATATGTGCTGCCTAACTGCTTTAACTACTCTTCATAACAGATTGCACTGATCTTATTCTCACCAGCAATGTATGGGAGCTTATTTTCTTACACTCTCCCTACTCATTGTGTTATCAAATAATCTAAACTTCACTTATCTTATGGGTAAAAAAATGACATCTAATTGTAGTTTTAGTTTGCATTTTTCTTACTGATTGGAGTTCAGCAAATTTTCAAATATTTAAGAACCATTTGTATCCTCTTGCCCATTTTGCTATTGTATTGTTGGTCTTTTTATTGATTTACAACAGCTCTTCATTTACTAAGGAAATTCATCTTTTGTAACAAATTTTAATCTTCGAAATCTCTAGTTTACTTTTGGTGGATGCAATAGTGTCTTTGAATTCTCTGTGAAAATTAATTGTACCCTTTTTTGGATAAGCAAATTTATTTGTAAATTTAGTCAACATGCATAATTGGCCTATAAACTTCAATAGAAGGATAAATTTTAAAACCACCTCGGAACTATCCGCATGGCTGCGGGCTGCTCAGAGGCACCTCTGGTGGGACCAGCAGGCGTCCTGCCTCACTTAGAGCTGCCAACCTGCAATGCGCTTGCGCGCTGGTGAGTAGCGGCTGCTCCTGCTTGCTGGCCGGGCCTCACCAGAGGCACATCGTGCTGTCGCCCAAGCTACCTCAACAGGAAACGCACCGGCATCCGAGAACAGCTCCTTGCGGAGCTCTGCGCTATTCTGAGAGTAGTGGTATGGTTCCTTAGGAAAGCCACAGGCAAAATTAACAACTCAAAACAGTGTTTTCCTGACCTTTCAAGTGTCCCCATTGCATATGACAACATCAAAGTAGTAGGTGAACTGGGAGATATTTATGATGATCAAGGACACATTCATCTTAACATTGAAGCAGGTTTTGTTATTTTCTGCCCTGAACCAGGACAAAAACTTTTGGGTATAGTTAAGAAACTGTCTTCCAGCCACACTGACTGTTTAGTACATGGGTGTTTCAATGCATCCATCCCTAAACCTGAGCAGATGCTGACTGAGCAGTGGCAGACCTTAGAGATGGGTGGGCGACATGGGTGACAAACTAGAATTTGAAGTATTTTGTTTAAACTCAGATGCTGCTAGGGTCTTCTTTATTCGGGGAAAATTAAATATCACTAGTTTACAATCAAGTGCTCTGAACTTTCTAAAGAAGTAACGGAAAACAGCACTGAAGATGCTGTTGAAAAACCTCCAAAGAAGAAAAAGAAAAAGAAGAAAGACCCAGAGACCTGTGAAGTGGAAGATGGTACCTCAGAGCTGGAAGATTTTGCACATGTCACCACAAAGGTAGAGACAGATCTGCAGAGGAATAATCATGCGGATGGCCTCTGGGAGGAAGATCCAAAGAAGAAGAAAAAGAAGAAAAAGCTCCAGGACCATCAGAACCAAGACCCTGCTTTCCAAGGCACTGACTCCAGTGGTTACCAAAGTGATCATAAAAAGAGAAAAGGGAAAGAAAATACAATGAGGATGCTGAAGTTAACCCAATTTTAGAACACTTACCAAAAAAGAGAAAAGTAATTTTCTTTAGTGCGTTTTAAACATGATTCAGTTTTTGAAAGTTTGATTTATACATAATAGATATATAAATGTTTTAAATGATATGAAATGCATATCATTTATACTAAATGAAATTATTTTTATAATCTCAAGATTAGCAAAATGACATTATAATACAGTATTATTCCTATCATTAAAAAATTGGTTTGGTGTTGTTTTTGAGGTAATAAGTTTCACCTTTTGTCATGATATTGCATGCCCTTTTATTTCACTTTTTAGAACAGGACATTTACCCGTTGTAGGTTTTCTTTTATAATGGCTCCAACAGTATTATATTTTTGTTATTCATCTTAGCATGGTCTGCCAAAGAAGCCTCTGAAGTATCAGAGCTCTTAAGAACCATGCTACTACTGACCATATGGTGGGAAACAATGACTATTCTTTCCTTCCAGGTGCCTGGGTTGTGTTTTCTTTATATCTGAGAGGTTGATGGAGAAGGCTTTTTACTTGTACTTGTTCATTTGTGCCCCAGTCATTCTGTTTTTGTTGTATATTGGGGGAAGAGTCTGATGAAGACAGAATAAATGTGATTCAAACTAGTGGGAAATTTCAAGATTACGTTTTAATGGTTGGGTTAGGCTATTAGAAATTATTCTAAAAAGAAAAGTGCTGCTCAGTTTCCATTGAGAAAATGTGCACTCTATCTTGACTAGTTGAAAGGCACTGATTATGAAATAACAAGCTAGTTTAACAAATATTTCATCATTTACTCTTGCATACAATGAGAAAAAAGGTAGATGTAGTTACTTCCTTTATGGAGTGTCATAGGAGAGACAGATGCATATACACAGTTTACACATAAAAAAGAAAATACAGACAATAATTAGAAATTGTGTTATGAAGAAAAAGAAAATTGATTGTACTGTTAATAGTGTTGCCTGCAGATAGGTGAATGGTTGAATTAACTCTCACTGTCAGCCATTTTTGTTGCCATTTATCTAGTACCAGACATAGTGCTAGCCTCACATGGCTTTATATAAATAAATTCTGCTAGTTGTATATCTAGATCTAAATCTATAATTATAAGACACAGAGTTGGGAGAGTGGCAGACAATCACACTCTATGTTCAAGTAGATGTATCAGACAGTGGAATGGTGTAAGCCAGTGTCTTTCCAGACAGTTTAGATACATGTTGCTTTGAGCCCTTGAAATCTGGTTAGTCTAAATTGAGATGTGCTCTTAATGTAAAATATACAATAGATTTTGAAGATGTATGAAAAAAGAATGTAAACAATAATTCTACGTTGTTGAAATCATAGTGTCTTTGATAGAGTAGATTAAATAAAATATTAAAATAAAATAAATTAATTAAAAAACACTTTGAAGGCCATCTCTATAAAAATGATTTTCCCAGGAAGGTATACCAGATGTAACCTAACCCAACATCTTAATTGGCAGAGGTTCAGTTAGCTGGAGCTGTGTGTCCTTCTCGCACAGCAAGTTTACTCTAAGGGTTATTATACTACAAACTCCACAAGGAAAAGAACTTCATTACTGGGTTCCTCTTGGTAGAGGAGAAAAATCCAACCTAGTTATGAGACCAACCACAACACAATGAAAAGCTGCACTAACTAGTTCAGATTGCTAGTGACATATGATGCCAGTATGAATAATTTGGATACTCCAGAGCCCTTATAAATAAAATCCCCCATTGGTGTCTGCATTATCAACTAGAGGGCTAGTTAACATGTGGTAGAATGAAGACTTCTGCAAGGTATAATGTGAAATAGCATTTTGCTACTATGGAATCAAGTGTAGTCAGGAGAAAACCAACTGGTCTAAAATTGCACACACCTTAATGACAAGACTCCCCACCACATGTGAATGTAAAACATTTAACCTGAAAATATTGACACTACAATATATAAAATAAATGTGCATTTATTATAAATGCACATAATGTGTTCTATAGCTGCCAGGTTTATCTTTTTTTATTTTTTAAGGAAACTGTAAGTTACACTGTGGTTAAGACTTGTATCTACATCCTTGAAAAAGCCCACATTCTATCACAGTGATGTATAGTCAGACTTAACAATCCCAATTGTTAAAAATGTAGATCAAGTTCCAACCAGCTTTATTGCAAAAGGACCCTGTACACATTTATAAGTTCTAGTACCTTAACAGCTACCTAGCAAGTCATTAACATACAGACACATGACATGCATCATGAGAAGCAAGAAATATCATCCATCCCTCCTGCATATTAGCAACTTGTCACTCATGAGCAACAGCGCTCACGTCATCAGGGTCTGCGAACAGTCACTTTGCATTCATCCTGAGTAAAGGATGGAATGAGTTAATTACAAATGCAATGTATTCTAAACAATTTTTTACGAAAAAAGTCACAAATTAACCAAAGCAGTTTACAGAATTTACTACAAAACACCATAGAAACTGCCTTCTCTTAAGCCCTCTCTCCCCTATCCAGAGAGCCAGCTGGATGTCTTTGGGCATGGTGGTGACTCTGTGTGTGGATAACACACAGATTAGTATCTTAAATAAACCCACCAGGACGCTTCACTAGCATCCTGAAGGGCACCAGTGGCCCACTCTGAAACCTCAAGTCAGTTTTGAAGTCCTGAGCGATCTTCCTCACCAACCTCTGGAAAGGCAGCTTCTGGATCAGAAGCTCGGTGGAATTGCGGTAACAACTAGTCTCCCGAAGTGCAATCGCCGTGGCCTGTATCGATGGGGTTTTTTCACCCCGCCGGCAGAGGGGGCGCTTTTCCGGGCAGCCTTAGTGGCCAGCTGTTTGCAGGGGCCTTTGCGAACAATCTGCTTGGTTCTGGCGATTTTCTTCTACCAGAAGCTGAAGTCTTAGGCGGCTGCTCTGACTGTCGCGCCGCTTAAGCTAGTCCAAGGAAGAGCCGCAGCCACGCAGCAAAGCTCTTCTAACGGTCAACCAAACCGCTCTGTGCTTAATGGCACTTATTTTAAACTTTTTCTGTTAGCTCTATTATTCTTTCAGGTGTTAGTTTTTCTGTTTGTTGGGTTTGATGTCAAATACTTAGGAAACCTCCGAGAGTGTGGGCTGTTCTTTGAAAATCCCTGTATACCTGCTTGCTGTAAGCTGCCGCAGTGATTGTGGGGCAAAGACAGGGTGTATTGCCAAGAGCCCATTGACATTTTACCTTCTGGGTGCGGAAGCTCCCCAGCGCTCCTGGGCGGAGAGGAGTAACTGCCTGGAGCAATCCCTGCCCTTCTGGCCCCAGAGCACTCTCATTTTTGTCTGTGGTCCGTCTCCTTTGCTGCCTGTCACCAAGACCGAGGGAGGCCCTGCCCTGCAGTAACAGCCGCCTGTGTGCATCTGATGTGCACAAGGACCCTTCCTTCTTTTAACTACTCACTGAGCTTGGGCCTCCCCAGAGCTGTTCCTATCTTGGTGTAAGTACTCTTGTGCGTGTTTTGGGACATAGTTTTTGCAGGATATTTCTGCCATGATCTGATCCTATATAATAGTTATTATTTTATCATTTAGGAATTCCTCAAGATTCCTGTTCTCCTGTTAGCACTCTTCCTAGATTTTTCATTTTAAAATACTGTTTCTGTCATTTTTTGGCATCTTGGGCAGCAAGACAGGTGTGTCCTCAGGATACTATCTTGCTCTGATCGCCCTCAAATTTCATTGACTGAACAGCCTTACTCGCTGTGGACTTCTTGAAGTTCAGAGATCATAAAATACGACTTTGTACCATGCTCAGCATAGTGTCTGGCTCATAAGAGGAATTCAATAAATGTTTATTGTAGGAAGGGAGGAAGGGAGAGAGGGAGGAAGGAAGGAAGGAGTTTTGAGAATTATTTCTATTACTGTCAATTCAGTATATATTTATTGAATTTACTACTATGTGCCAGGCACTGAGGAAAACACTCTCCTTGCCCTCATAAAGCATGTGTGTGTGTGAGAGAGAGAGAGAAAAGATTAGAAGCATGATTTCTAGAATCTAAGAGTTAATATCAACTAATAGAAACCACTAGTAGAAACACATCATAGCTAAATCTGACCACTTTTGAGGAGAGCAGAGGTTCTTACCTGGTGATTTGGACATACAGAAACTTTCTAGGTCACTAAAACTAAAGGTGGAGGAGAGAGAGGACAGACGTCTCAACCATATAACTTTTATTATATGCACAGAAAAGGTTTTGCAGATGTAGCTCCATCTCTTCGATATATTTCACAGTCATAAAAAGGAGCAATAACTGCATATGTTAAATATATGGCCTAAAAGTGACATTTCTTGGAAACACAGATGACAGGTAAACTATAGCATGGAAAAATCATTTCAAATATTAAAATAAATCATCTTTTTAACTTTGTTAGTTTTAAAGTAAATGTTGCAATTAGCGTACATTAGGCTGTGCTCTTAGATAATGGACTAATTCACTAAAGTTTTGCCTTCAGAGTAGCTCAGGATTAGTAAGAGAGAAGTTTGCTTCTCTGGTGGATGCTCCACTCTAAAAAGCTTAATGGCTCACTTCTACCCTCCAGCATGAACACTCCAGGGTGAACAGCTCTTAACCAGCTTAATAGCTGCAACCAGGCACCTGGGAGAGGGAAAACCACCACAACAAAACGGGAAGGAAGGCAGGTAGCAGGAAGGCCAAGGAAAGAGAAATTCCTGTGCACCCATTTGGGATAGACTGTGATTTGAAAGATGACATGATGCATGAAACTCTAAAGGAATGTTTTCTATCATTCTCTGAATTTTGCCTTCTTATAATTTGTGAAAGGTAAGGTTGGGTATTTTAATAAGCACACCTAGAGGCTCTTGCAGATACTGTGAAGCATAGAGTCCCTAGGAGGTGCCATCTTTTAGCAGAATAGTGTGGGATGAAACCAGAGAGGCATTAGATGTAGTAGGTAAGGGGACCAGCACTGGAGACAAAATGGTAATCACGTTGTCCTTTTTTTGTCTCAGCTTCCTGTCTATAAAATGGGGATAATGATAATTGGCTCTTACGGCTGTGGTGAGGATTAACAAGAGCATATCTTAAAACTCTCAGCATTGTTCTTGGCACAGAGCAAATACTCAATACTGTTGTCTTTTTTTTATTACTATTAATTGTTTCTTGCCACCTAGTTGCAATACCTTATGTCATCTGCTTTTTAGGGCATTCTTTCAGAAGGTTCCATGGGGTCAACACAATTTTCATACAAATACTATTTTCAAAATAATAGTATTTTCATAATGATAATAAACACATTATTTGCCTTTTTACTCTCATTCTCTCACCAGTATATGTGGAGTTTTTCAGAGGCTACATGGTGTATACTATTACAATGGATTAAATGCATAAGCACATATGAGAATCCTCCTATCTTCTATTAAGCCAGATTTGCAAAGATGTAGAAGAATGCCACTCTTCTCATTAAATGTTTAAGACAAATATAGTTTAAGAAAAATGTAGTTATTTTTATAAAATATGTTAGCATGCAATGTATTTTTATTGTTACTTTAAATAAATTGATACGTATTTTACAAATTTCTCAGTTTTAATTTCTAACACAGTACATATAAATATACAGAACCCAAATAAACCAAAACTCTTTGGATTCCTCGATAATTTTCGAGAGTATAAAGGAGTTCCAAGACCAAAAAGTTTCACAACTACTACCTTGAATCACATTGAAATTATTAGGATAATTATTTTTCTCTATTTACAATGATTTTAAGTTAAGTTTTTATTTACAAAGGTGATAAATTTTCACTTCAAAGAGTTAGAGTATAAAAATAAGAAAAGGATTAAATATCCTATAATCAAACTGCTCAGTGACAGCTGTTATTAATATTTTGGCAGATATATCCCTCTGTGGTTTAGTCCATGCATCTATCTATGCATGTAGAATTAAAATGGAATGATATAGTATGTGATATTTTGGAACTTAATTTCTTACTTAAAATATATCATGACATCTATCCATGTCATTACTCTACAATATCCTTTATAACAGCTGCATTATCATTTATGTAATTAAGATCCTATTTTTAGACATTTACATTGTTTACATTTTTTCGTGTTATAAACACTGTCACAGTAACTATCATTTATATATGTACTTGATTATTGTCTTAAAATAAATTCCTAGAAGTTGAATTGTTCGGTCAAGGGTATGCATAGTTTTAAGGCTCATAATATATGTTACCAAAAACTCTTCAGGAAAGGTTGAACGAGGGCATATTTTAGCAGTTTATATTTGACACACTTGCTATGAACCATTATTTCACATATTTGACAATCTGATAGCTTGAAAGTGCTACCA
The DNA here is from genome assembly GCA_029593785.1 of Cabassous unicinctus. Classification (NCBI taxonomy): domain Eukaryota; kingdom Metazoa; phylum Chordata; class Mammalia; order Cingulata; family Chlamyphoridae; genus Cabassous; species Cabassous unicinctus. Next base: position 34,401 of record JAQZBX010004158.1, on the reverse strand, counting down.
TATTGTTATAATTTGCATTTCTTTGATTATTAGCAAATTTGAATATTTTTTCATATGTTTGTTGACTTTTTATATTTCACTTTCTGTAAGAGCCTATTAGTATAATTCATTGTTATTGAATTGATGCAACTTGTAAAAATTGCTCACCTCTCTATAAAGGCTTAATTTATAAACTAGGAGCATTGGCTTTTATGATACCAGTGATTACATAGCTAAAATAGCTTTTATATCTCTATAAATATAAATGAAATTCTATTAAGTAAACTCAGTTGCTATAAATCCACCCCACTATATTTTATCTTTATAAAACTCTGAATTTCAAAGAAATGGCTATCATTTATTACTTAAATCATGTATATGATTTAACGATTTGGACTACTTCAAATGGAACAGTGTAAATTACAAAATGCTATTAAAAGTAAGGTGTTATTATTTAAATGTATTCAGTCCCAACTGATTTCCTGAGCCTATTAGGATAATGTCTAATACAAAGCGCTCAGGAATTCTAACTAATGGGGAGAGGAACCAGGCTTAGGTGGCAAAGGGAAGAGAAAGATGGACCTAAGGATGGAAATGGCAGTGCCACCTGAGAGGACAGGGGAGGGGAGGGGAGGGGAGAATCCTGCACATAGTGAGGCTTGCAAAAATTTTCTGAATAAAAGAATGAGTAAATAAGTGAACAAATAAATGTATAAGAAATTTACAAAACCCATGAGACAAATGATCAGTACTGTTAAGAATTTTTGTTAACTCTTTGAAACCAGGATTTCTGAATATAATTGGAGAAAAGAAAATCTTGACCTCCATTTATCTCAATGGTCATTGCAGCCATTTAAATTTTCCTACTGGGAATCCTAGTAAATATTTAAGCTATTCCAATCTACCTTGCCAGTTAGTGCTTAGAGGGAATTAAGCTGAGGATTACAGGAATGGTTTCTTCAGAAGCTTTGAAGTCTACTGTTTTAGGCTTTATGATCACAGGAATGTCTCATCCACTTCCCTTTCTCCTTTCCTTTTTAATCTCTTGTTAAAATTAAAAAAAAAAAAAAAAACAGCTGTAAATACCCAAGCCTATGTTGCTCTAATGATTTTCTTCATGAGAATTGTAGTTAAGATGATATACAGACTTTTATTATAATCCCCTATCTTCACTTAGTTCCCAAGTTTTTGGACACATCCTTTCAGCCTAAAACTTTCCAGGCTTTGTTTTACTCAGATAAATTTTAAACTCAAGTCTGTTCAGCTGCTTGTGAGAAGAGAGAGAAATGAGAAGTGTAATGTTTTGCCCATGAATGTTAGAAAGACTAACTTACAAAAGTAACATATTCATCATGGCCACTCATTATTGGGAAAGATGTCATCAATCAGACAATTAACAAGGAATCAAAAGAAAAGAGAATAATCAGGTGGAGTCTAAAAGCCCAACCAATTTGGCTCTTTTGACTGAACCTACTGAGATTTTATCTTCCCAATGTCAAATGCCTGAAAACCAGCCTGTTAATAGGAGAGTATTCCATACACTAGAATTTCCTGTTCAAGGGATGGATATCATTAAATGTTAGGGTGTTTTTATGCATTTCAGAGTAGCTTTTGCACACAGATAATACTATTAAGAGGTTTACTTTTTCTCAAAAATTAATATTCAATTCATTAGGGTTATAAAATCAAAGCTTCCTTAAGCTTTTAAGTTTACCTCACAAAACTTATAAGTCTAACACATTTTAGCAAACAATTTTTAGAGACTTTTGGATAATATTTGGTACCATTTACAAACAATTAAATACCTTCAAATATTCTTAACTACATTTACAAATTTAATATATTCAATTTCCCTTTTAACTATAATTGATGCAATAAACCCTTCCAAAGTGCTTCAGTAAATCATGTAAATGTAATAAATTAAACTTTCAACTTTAAAATCTCAATTCTAAACCAATTACTCAATTCCCCATTTAAAACTGGAATCATAAGACATATTACTCTAAGAAGCCAGATTCTCCTGAACAAATTACAAATGCTCAAAATACCAAACACATACAAACTTCTTTATGCAAAAACATCAATACGATGGGTTTGATTTTTATAAACATTTATGTATTTAATTCTTTATCGGGAGGAAGTTAAAAGTTGTTTGCCCACCAAAAAATAATTATGGTCACCCCAAGCAAATGAGTGTTGTTTTTCTAGGGCTGCTATAACAAAATACCACAAACTAGGTAGCTTAAAACAACAGAAATTTATTCTCTGACAGTGCAGGAGTCCAGAAGTCCAAAATCAAGATACAGGGGGTTGGTTCCTCTGAATGCTCTGAGGGAAAACCTGTTCTATGGCCCTCTGCTAGCTTTTGGTGGTTGCCAGCAATCCTTGGCATTCCTTGGCTTTTGGCTGAATGACTCCAATAATCTCGGCCGCCTTTGTCACGTTGCCTTCTTCTCTGAGTAGGTGTCTCTGTGTGTCCTCTCTTCTTATAAGGACACCAATCACAGGACTTAGGGCCTACCCTAATCCTGTCTGACCTCACCTAAACTAATTACATCCACAAAGATCTTATTTCCAAATAAGGTCACATTTTGAGATTTGGGGTAGACATGACTTTGGGGGAGACACTATTCAACTACTACAGAGGTTAACTTCTCAGTTCCTCAAGACCCCTGCCTGCTTCCATCACACTAACAATTCTTTCCTGAGTCCCTTTACCCCATTTCTTTCTTTTTTTCTGAGCTCCAGTGCTGACCTGTTATCACAGAAAATCAAGAACTGCGTTAATTTTTTAATGCAGAGCAATTTAGTCATTCTGGCAAACCTCTCCTAATTGGGCCTTATCTGAGAAGGCCTTTTCTTTCTCATTGCAAAAGGCCTATCAAGCTTAACAACAACAATCACAAAAACCCAGTGGCCTCTGAGGAATCTAGTGTCTTAACTGATGCTCCTCCTCTAGAATGCAAAACCACACTCATACACATTTTTCTAAATAGCATTTCTTTTCATTCTAGGTCAATTAAACGTTAAGCTCCTTCAGGACAAGGATCATAACTTTTGCTCCCTGTTTAACTCCACACTTACAATGGTCTTCTAACAGTGTTTCTGCTGATATACATAGGCTCAGAAATCATGCTGGTCTTCTACAATGTGGTGTCTTTCGTGAGCAGGTACTATAAATTAAAGATAGGTGCAAACTTTTTTCTACTCATGCTATTAAGAAGTGGAGCCTATTTCCCCTCCCTCTGAATCTGGGCTGACTTTAGTCACTTACTTGACCAAGAGAGGATGGTAGAAGTAAAGGTGGGCAAATGGCAGGCCTGACTTTTACAAGGACTCATAGCTTCTGCCTTGCCCACTTGGAACCCTCAGCCACCAGCTAAGAAGTCTGACTACCCTGAGGTTGCTATAAGATGAGAAAGCTCAGAGCATGCAAAGAGGCCACATGTAGGAGCTCTGGCCAACACAGTATCGCTATCACCCATTTGAATGAACCATCTTGGAAGTGCAGCTCAGCCAAGGCTTTAGATGACTCTAGCTGGTATATGACTGCAACTGCCTGAGACCCCAAACAAGAACCATCCAGCTAGGCACAGTCAACCTATGGAAATTTAAGAGAATAATAAATGGATTTTGTAAGACACTGTATTTTGGAGAAGTTTGTTAGGCAGCAATAGTTAACTGGCAGATGATCATTACTTTGGTTTTAAACCTGAGCCTTTGGATTTATTTACCTGAGCCGAATGTCAGTGTTCAGATATTGAAATATAGTAAAGCCCTGCAGTATACTCAGGTAAACTTTGGACTTCATATGGTGTCTGGCAAGCTCCATATCTTTAGTCACAGTGTGTCTTCTTTTCTTTTCTTTTTTCTTTTCTTTTCTTTCTTTCTTCCTTCCTTTCTCTCTAGCTCTTTTTTCTTTCTCTTCCTTCCCTTCTTTTTTCCTCATTTTTCATTCTTTTTTTTTTTTACTTTCCCTTCTCCTTTTTCTTCTCCATTTCCTCCTGCTTCTTTCATTCTTCAATATTTTCCTTTATAGAGCTAATTCTAAGAAATACATTTTTAAAATAAACAGTATTAGCTCTAGCATTAACATTGTAGCTAGCATGAATTGAGAACTTACTAAATGCCAGCATTAACTCTTTTAATCCTCATTACAACCTCATGACGTGGGTATAATTAATATTTCTGTTACAAGTGAGAAAACTAGAGCTCAAACTACCACCTGGAATCCTTAAATCACCTTCATTCCACAGAGCCATGATAGCATTTTGAGTCCCCTTTCAAAAAAGTTACAGCCCAGGCTCTGCATCCAACTGCCCTTGAAAGTTCCCAGTATTCTCTTTCCCCTAGTGTGCATTTATTCTTTTAAAGGAGTTGGCTCAAGACGATCTCACAGTGAGTCCAGTGGGCCCAAGGATTCATGTGGTGGCTATTTCCCCGGTCCCTAAGTAGATACAGTTAACAGTTGTTACAACCTTCTTATTGTTTCCCTGGCTATTATGATTAGAAAAAAAAAAAAGGACCAAGTGGAAGCTCCTGCAACTGCACCCCATCTCCCGACTGATAGTAAATTAGAAGCAATCCTATATCATTAAAGAAATTGCAGAGATTAGTGCCTCTTTAAATGCTTTATAAGAGGCAGGGTAGGTGGGCCTCTTCATATCCCCAATAAATTCATATGTTTGTCCCTTGAAAAATGCAGATGGATTGTAGATGATGTCGGTAGACGATTTAAACTTAACCAAGTGGTAACCACAATCTCAGCTGGTATTGGTATCCATCTGGCCAATGAGTTCTTTTCAATCCCACCAGGAAGGATGATCACAGGCAGTTCACATTCATGTGGAAATGATAGCAGTACACACTCACTGTCTTGCCCCAGGGCTATGTTAACCTTCCTGCTCTCTGTTACAATATAATCCAGAGGAACTTTGATCATCTTTACATTCCAAAGAACCTCACACTGGTTCACTTTATTGATGATGTCATACTAATTGGGCCTGGTGAGCTGGAAGTGGTAAGTACTCTGGATGCTCTAATAAGACACATGCATATCAGAGGGTGGAAGATAAATACTATAAATATTCAGGGGCCTGACACATCAATGAAGTTTTACTCCCAATATTTTATTATGAAAATTTTCAAACATGTAGAAAAGTTGAAATAATTTTACAGTTAACCCCTGAATATCCACTATCAAGATTCTATAATTTTTTACTATAATCCTTGCTTTGTCATATTTGATGATGTGTTTTAGGAGTCCAGTAATCAGCATGTCAGGACATCCTCTCTGAGATAAAGAACAAGTTCTTGCATCTTACAACCCCTATCACTAAGAGACAGAGAGCTTAGCGACTTTTTTGGATTTTGGAGGCAGCATATATTGCACTTAAGAATACCACCCTGATTCATTTGTTGGGTAACTTAGAAGGCTACCAGTGTCAAAAGGAGCCCAAAGCTGAAAAAAATTCTCAGCAGCAATCCAGGCTGTATTGCAAGCTGATCTACCCTTTGGATTATGTAACCCAATAGATCCAATGATACTATAGGTAGCCCATGGTGAATACACAGATTCATGGTGAACACGGATACTCTGGAAAACCCCAATACAAAAGCTAAAGCAGAGAAAACCATCAGATTTGGGAGCAAGATCCTGTGCTCTGTGACAGAAACTACATGCTTTTTGCAAAGCAGCCCCTGGATGATATTGAGCCCTAGGAGAGACCAAGGGCCTGCCCAAATGACTACCTAAGTATTGCTGCCCATCATGAGTTGGGTATTTTCACATCTTCTAAGCTTTAAGGACAGTCAAGTACAGCAGCAATCCATCCTACTACGGAAATGGTGTATTCAAAAGCAGGCCAAGCAGGGTCAAAGGTAACAAATAAGTTATATGAACAGGGGTCCTGACTCCCACATCACCTACCTCTCTTGCACCAATGCCTAGCCCTCAGTTCAGACCTATGATTGTGTTGAAGTGGAAGGTATTCCTGCAGCCAGCTAGTGGAAGAAATATCTTGGGCCTGGTTCACCGATGGGTTGACTCAATATGTTGGTACAAAATGAAAATAGACTGCTGTTCTACTCAGGGAAGGCCTTAAATGTCAGAGGTGAGGGCCAGTCCTTCCAGTGGATAGAGCTAAGAGCAGTACTTTTGAGTTTTCACTTTTAATGCAGGAAGAGGTAGCTTGAGAAGCATATACATGGGCTTCTAAGTGTTAACAACTTGGCTGGTTGGTCAGGACATGAAAGGATCAGAAGGAAAAATGTCTAGGAAAAAAGCATATGAGTGGACACATTGAAGAGGGTACAAAGTATTCCTGGATCTCATGCTAAGACTCACTGCTGAGTATCCACCACAGAGGAGACACTAAAGAGCCAGGATGACTCATCCTGGGGATGTTAGCCAGACTGTCTCCCTATTCTTGCAAAGTGGGGCCAAGAATGGAGCCATCATGGTGACAGGAAGAGTGGCTGTGCACAGGTCCAACAGTATGGGCTCCCACTCACCAAGGCTCATCTAGCTGCTGCCACTGAACACCCAACCTTCCAAAATGTTGACACTGAGCACTAGATAAATTAGCAAAAGTTTAGGAGACAAGCCAAACACTTGGTGGCAGGTTGTTTACATCAGACCCCATCCACGGTGGGGGGGCAATGGTTCATCTTTACTGGAAATGATAATTACTGCCATAAGGCTTTGAATTCCCTGTCTGCCATGTCTCTGTCAGCATTACCAATCAAAGGCACATAGAATGTCTGATTTATTGTCATGGGATTCCCACATAACGCTTCAAATCAAGGGAACCATTTTATAGCAAATGAAGTGCAATAATTAATGTATGGCCAAAAATTAATTATTTCTGACATATAGTGCAAGACCTGGAGTCAACCAGCCTAAAAGAACAATAGGATTGCTTATTAAAGACTCAGGTAAGGTGCTATCTCAGGGAAAAGACCTTTGTTGTCCATCAAAACAAAGTATATTAACTAAACAGTTGTGCTAGGTTCCCCAAAAGCTAGAATACACAGGCCTAAACACCAAAAGTTGGAAGTAAGATTTGTCCCTCTCACCATCATTCCCAATTATTTGTGTTTCCTGTCCCTACATCCTTAGGTTTTTCAGAATTAGAGTCCTGTTTCCAAGGGGAGTACCACATCCCCCAAGGGAAACAGTAAGCATTCCACTGAACTAGAGCTATGACTACTGCCTGATTACTTTGGGCTCCCCATGCCAGTGACCTAGCAGGCAAAGAAGGGGTCACTATACTGGTGGAGGGCAATTGAATATGATTATGTTATAGAGCAGGGTCATTTGCTCTATATAAATGGGGACAGAGACAATGTATCTGTAATAGAGGGATTCACTGGATATCTCCTGGAGTGTCCATGCAAGATGACAATGGTAAATAAGCAATTGTAGTAATCACAACCAACAAGGACAAGGAACCTAAGAGATCAGATTCCTCAATAATGAAGATGTTGGCACACCACCAAGCATGAAATCTAGATGAATGAATGTGCTGGTCTAGGGTGAGGGAAATCTAGAGTAGGTGTTGAGGACGAGAGATGATGACTATCAATTACAGCCTCAGGCCAAGTTGTAGCAGTAGGGACTGTACCTTGTTACACTAACCCTTCATACCAAGTTGTTTTTGTTTTTTGTTTTTTGTTTTTTATAGTGATTGCAGTTGCCAAAACTTTGAGGATTCAATGACCAATTGATCTTATTATGTGGTGTCAGTATGAGGTAGACTGTATCAGATGCTCTTACGTCCTGCCTCACTTCCTCTTGGCCTTACTTCTGATTCCATTTGTAGTTGCAGATGTGGTGAACAGTTCCAAGAGAGCTTCCACTCACGTCCCACTCTGACCACATATTGTCTTAAGCATCTTTTGACTTGCCCTGGCATTTTTTTTTATATGGGAGGAGGGGGATACCCACAAAAATTTGCTGGACAGGAATACATGCACAGCCCAGAAGTGCAGGGAGAAACACCCCTGATGCAACCATCAATGAATGGGAGGTAGAAGCCAATGGATCCCTTCCCAAATAAACTACATGAATGCAAATTCTATTCTCAGGCTCTGCTTTCAAGAGTAACCAAAGTTAAGAAAGAATCCAACAAGAGTCAGCATAGCTTGTGCAAATAAGATATAAAATACTGCATAACAACAACAACAACAAACTTTCGTTCTGCAAACATACCAGCTTCAAGAGCAACAGAAAATATTCTTTTTGACTCATTCTAATCAATTCTTTCTCTTATCATAAACCAATGGTTAGGACAAGTATACTCCTTTACAAATTCTTCTTCACCAAAAATTAGTAATAAAGACAGAATTTTATAGGAATTAATATTATAAGAGCATATTTGTATCAGTTTTCTATGGCTGTTGCAACAAATTATCACAAAATTAGTAGCTTAAAACAATACAAATGTATTATCTCACAGTTCCGTTGTTTAGAAAGTTCAACACACTCATTGGGCTAATATCAAGATGTCAGCAGGTTTGATCTCCTCTCTGTAGACTGCAAGGAAGAATCCATTTCTTTGCCTTTTCCAACTTCTAGGGACTTCCCATATTCCCTGACTCATGGAGCCCTTCCTCCATCTTAAAGCTGGTGATGGCATATCAAAATCTTCTCACACTGCATCACTTTGATTTTGTCTTCTGCCTCCCTCTTCCACTTTTAAGGATCCTTGTGATTACATTGGACACACTCAGATAATCCAGGATAATCTCCCTATTTTAAGGTCCACTGATTAGCAAACTTGATTCCATCTGCAACTTTAATCCCCCTTTACCATATAACACAACATATTCACAGGTTCTAGGGATTGGGATATGAATTTTTCTCAGATGATAGGGAAGCCTTATTCTGCAAACTACAATTATAGTAAAGAAAGAGTTTATAAATTTTCTTTTAAATCTACTGTTAGATTTATTTTAGACCCAAACTCTCATTTATTTTAGTCCAACTTCAATTTTTTGGTTGCACTTGACTTGCACTTAAAAATTGGATTATATTGGTCCAGTGAGTCCTTTTTCATTTTATAGGTGAACAGAATGGGAAATGAAAAGCAAAAGCCAAGAATGACAGAAAAAAGAATTTGTATTTTCTTTTCATAAGGAAAGAGTGCCTAGCTACTGGACCCTGAGGCCCTTGGGTTGGAGAAGGTTGTCTTAAGAGGAATCACCCATCAGCTTGAGGTTAATTATCTCTTTCAAACACTTAAAATTCCGATGTGATGAGAGAGATTCTGGTCATCACTGCTAGTCAAAAATAGGCTCAGAAAACTAAATATATAGAGGATTTGGGGAAGATGGCGACAGACTAACAGGCAGAGCTGAATGCTCTCACAAAAACAATGGAGAAAGAGCCAAAAGCTGTCCAAGGACCTGCTTTGGGGGTCAGAAGACTAGGACAGTGCTACACAACTCCCAGGAGGGTGAGGGACAGAGAGATGAAAAAAGCGGAAACAACAAATGTGAATTACCAAGCCTCTGAGGTGCTGGGAAGGGCTACCCTCCCCAATCCCCAAGATATTAAGCTGGGGTTAAACACCTGGCTCATTGCATCTGACAAAATGGAGAACAGACATCTTCCTCCCTGTCAGCTGTTTCAAGGGAAAAGGGAGGGAAGGTTGGGGTGCTTTTCTTCAGTGAGTTCAGCCAGCAGAGTCTGCTTTGAATCTCTGATCTGAAGATTCAACACAGGAACACAGGAAAGCCTAGAGGGAAATAACTCGGTGGAAAGGTGCACTGACTAACACCATCTGCTGGCCAGTCTAGAAACTGCATGCACAAAAACTGTTAACGCATTCTGTATCCAACCCCTGGGAGAAAATCTGTACCCCACAAGTGAGTCCCTGGCCCAATTTTGAAAACTTTAACTGGGAAATTTTAAAGACTGAGAATAAGTTGAACCAAATATCAAAGAAAAGCTGTGGGGAAAAAAAACAAAAATTAAAAAGAGGCAAGAGAGAGAAAGCAGCCATCAGAGTAAATTCACCAACATATTCAGATGCGTAGACATCACCAAAAAATTACAAGCCATACTAGAAAACAGGAAGAGATGACCCAGCCAAAAGAACACATCAAATATCCTGAAGAGATACAGTATTTAATACAATTAATCAGTGATAATACACAACTCTCCTAAATCACTTCAAAGAATTTAAAGAAAATATGACTAAAGAAATAAAGGATACTAAGAAGACACTGGGTGAGCACGAAGAAAACTTTGAAAGCCTGCAAAGAAAAGTAACAGACCTTACGGGAGTGAAAGACATGATGTATGAGATTAAAAATATATTAGAGGTACATAAGAGCAGATTTGAATCGCTTCAAAACAGAATTAGTGATTTCGAAGGCAGAACATCTGCACTGGAAAAGACAGGAGAACAGAAAAAGAAGAGAATGGAAAAAATGGAATGGAGTCTCAGGGAACTGAATGACAGCAAGAAACGCACAAACATTTGCATTATTGGTGTCCCAGAAGGAGAAGAGAATGGAAAAGAGGCAGAAAGATATTTTAGGAAATAATGACTGATCACTTTCCAACCCTTATGAAAGACATAAATATCAATATCCAAGAAGGACAATGCACCCCAAACAGAATAAATCTGAATAGACCTACCCCATGACACCTACTATTCAGAATGACAAGTATCAGAGATAGAGAAGATTCTGAAAGCAGCAAGAGAAAAACATAGCATCACATACAAGGAAACCTCATTAAGATTCAGTGCCAACCTCTTATCAGAAACCATGGAGGTGAGAAGAAAATGGTATGATGTATTTAAGGTACTGAAAGAGAAAAACTTCCTGCCAAGAATTCTGTATCCAGCAAAGCTGTCCTTCAAAAATGAGGTGGGTTCAAAGTCTTTACAGACAAACAAAAACTGATGGAATATGTTACCAAAAGACCAGATTTGCAAGAGATACTAAATGGGGTGCTGTGGCCTGAAAGGAAAAAACAAGGGTGAGAGAATTGGAGAAGAGTTTAGGAATGAAGATTATTAGGAAGGGTAAACTAAAGGATAAGAAGACAGACAATAGAACAAAATGACAACAGAGAACCAAAGGACAAAATGGATGAAGTAATTAATGCCTTTTCAGTAATAACACTGAATGTTAATGGATTGAACTCCCCAATCACAAAACATAGACTGGTAGAATGGATAAAAATATATGAGCCATCTATGTGTTGTCTATAAGAGACCCAGCTCAGATGTAAGGACACAACCAGGTTAAAAGTGAAAGGTTAGAAAAAGGTATTCCATGCAAATAGTAACCAAAAAGGAGCTAGAGTAGACCAGATAAATGTAAAATAACAACATTATAGTATATGACCAATAACTACTCAGTGCAACTGACAAATTGTTCCTGTGATCAGTATTGTGTTATTTTTTTCATACAAAATAAACACTTGCTTTTAATTGAGGAGGACTGGAGAAGAGATATATTTTGGGGTACTTCATTTTTCTTTAACCCTTTCTTATTCATACTCCTTAATTAAAATAATCTATCTGGACCAATAATGATTTAGCATGACTACTGATGAGCAAGATTTTGAGTTTTTCTGCCTCATAAAATTATGAGTTGGCAAATTATTATCTGCTGAATTCATTCCAATAAGATGTGAAGAATTCCTAAATAGGAATTTGATTATCTAGAAAGAATTATGGCCTAAATAAAGTAAAATAATTTATTTCATTCTTAGAGATTATTATGTCTAATAGTTAGAGCTGTAATATTTAAATTAGAATTATGTTATAATTAATTTCTGTTATATTTGAATTATTTACATTTATAAAGGTTTGTTTCTATGCTATCTACTTTTTATAATTCATTATATTAAATCTAACCCGTTGTTGCACTCTCTTTTAAAATTCGTAATTTCTTTCAATCAATTTTTCTATTTATTTTATAATTTTACAATAAAGGACTTTTTGACAACTAAAAAAAAGCCATTGATTATAGCTTTTGGGTAGATCGTATGATATGTGAAAATATCTCAATAAAACTGCTTAATAAACAAATAAATAATTGTGTAGTAATAGCCAGAAAAAGCAGCCATGTACAGCAGGGGAAACAGAGATTGAGAGATGAGGAATTTTCTTGTTTGTTTGTCTGGTTTTTGTTTATTATTATTATTATTGAAATAATGAAAATGCTTTAAGAATGGTTGAAGCGAAGAACGCAGAACTATGTGATTATACCAAATACCATTGATTGTACACTTTGGATAAATTGTATGCTTTATTAATATGTACCAACAAAATTGATTTGTTTAGAAAAATAGGCTCAAGTATGAACTTTTGCTGGCACTATTTGTTAAAATTATAATGTAAATTGTTTTCACATCATACATCTCAAATTTCCAACTCAAATTTTCTGGAAACAACTCATATTCTTGATCCTGATAAAGATCCTGGACAGTTATGAAGAATATGGCAAACCATAGCACCCTTTGAAAAAACAAAAGGACATTAACTGATAAAATTTCTTATAGGTAGCCTCAGAAATTACTACTCATTATTCTCATCTGAACAGTTCATACTTTATAAACCCCCAAATCTGATCTGTAAGATTAAATGTGATGAAATGTTTCAATTGACAACATGTAATATTTGTTTTACTGTTGATCCCAGTCCATGTGATTAAGGGTAATTCTGAAAGACATATTTCTTCTGAACCAGTAAATCCAACGAAAGTGATAAAGAAATGTCAGAGAAGCGACATCCTGAATATGTATTTGGCACTTCAAAACAAATGGATTGTTAAAAAGTTATTTGAGATTAGTTGAGCATGAGTAGGTCTTATTGCTTTCTTCTTGGCCAGAAAATTGTTAGAGAAATAAGGCTAATGGTAGGAATATTTCCTCTTGTAATATATAATTATCTTTTCTTGAGAAGATTGGCTTTAAAATATCCTAGTGCTTTTAGATATTTTATCCTTTCAGTAGTGCCAAATATCAGTTTACTTCCAGAATTCAGTAACTTGAACTATGATTTGCTGTTTTAAAAAATATAATAAACTTTATTTTTAAAGAGGTTTTCAATTACAGAAAAGTTACATCCAAAGTATAAGGGATTCCCATAATCCCCACCCCCCATACTACGATTTGCTTAATAGAGGCGATGAAAGAGAAAACTGGAACCACAGAAAAGTTCAGGAAGGGAACTCAGAGCCTGGGCCTGTGTTTAACTATGCCATGCGCATAGTTAATTAGATACTTGAGGTTCCTTGTGAGACTATGCATTTTCAACTTTAGAAAGCATCTACTTCCTAGAGAAGCCTTCTCTCACCCCACTCTCACATTATTTCCTTTCTTGATTGTTCTGGTCTCTATTAGCAAAGATATCTATTGATGTTTAAATAAAATTAAAGCAAAATAGTTAGGAGCCAAATCTACAATTTTTTGGACTTGTAAATGCGGGTTGAGGGAGACTCCCTGAAACCCAAAGTATTAAATCCAGTAATTTGCTTTTTTTATGGTGGGGGCAGGGGGAAATCACTGTTGGGAAACTACACATGTGCATTGTATAAGTGGCCTTTGGGGTCTATATTTACAATACTCCAGCCTTAAGGGCGTTACATTTCAGCCTTAAGGGCATTATTAAATAAACTTTTTTTTCAACTTTAGCAAACTTTATTCAATTTTAAGACCCAATATAAAGCCATGGTAATCAAGACAATGTGGCATTAGTGTAAGATTACCCAAATTGGTCATTGGAATTGATTAGGTCAATGGAATAAGTTCTCCATATGTATGGCCAATTGATTTTTTCTTTTTTTTTTTAATAATTTTTTTATTTTTATTTTTTTTAAAGGTATTTAGATTACATAAATGTTACATAAAAATATAGGGGATTCCCATATGCCCCACTTCCTACACCTCCCACATTTTCCCACATTAACAACATCTTTCATTAGTGTGGTACATTTGTTACAATTGATGAAAACATTTTAGAGCATTGCCAGTAAGCATGGATTATAGTTTACGTTGTAGTTTACACTCCCTCCCACACAATTTTGTAGATTATGGCAAGATATGTAAGGGCCTGTATCTGTCATTGTAATGTCATTCAGGAAAATTCCCAATTTCCCAAAATGCCCCCATTATTCACCTGTATTTCCCTCTCCCTGGCTCAGAACCTCTAGTAGTCACTGCCTCCACATGAATGATACAGTTTCTTCCATTGCTAGAATCACAATAAGTCTATAGTAGAATACCAGTAAGTCTACTTTAGTCCATATTTCATTCCCCAATCCTTAGGATTCTGGGATGGTGTTGCCCACTCTACTTCTACTTGAGAGGAGGCTTTGATCCCATGCTTGCAGTTGTAGACTCTCTCTGTTCCTTGGGCTTGTCGTTGTCCATCATCATCTCCTTGTTACTTGTCCTGGGTGAGTCCAATGAACTGGAGAGTAGATATTGCAACTCCGTTGAATTTCAGGGGCCAGCTGGCACATGGACAGCCCAGAGATTAAAGTCTCTTGGACGAAAACCTACCAACGCCAACTATAGGTTCAAATAAAAGGGACAGAAGAGGCATGTGCAGAGAAGTCACATCTGAGTCCAACTCTGTCACACTTGGGAGCACAAATTACAAAGTAGGGCCACTGGCAAGGCACCAAACTCTGGAGCTATCTGCCACAATAGGTCCTGGGTGTTTCCAGAACCCTCAGGATCAACTTTAAAAATAAGCAAATCCACTTCTTATTTACACGAGGGCTAAATTCTTGAAAATTGGGGGTAATTAAATCACAATTTTCTCAGGAAAAAAAAAGGTAAAATAGGCAATGTATTCCAGTACATTGAGAACAATGTTAATTCTTTTTTCCCATGTTTCCTTAATATAAGCAGTAATAAAAAGGGTTGGAAAGAATAAAGTAAATTATAAGAAATAATTATTTAAATTATATTTTAAAGGTCACTGACAATGTCTAGTCAATCTGCAGACAATATTAGTCTCTTTAGCAATTTTCCTTTTCATGATAACCATTAAAGGGATTTTAGTACATGAAGTCTTTGACATATACTTGTTCACCAAATTCTAGTAAGTACCCTTAAAGGAAAGATATCTAGGGCACAATAATTAGGGCACTTCAACCAGGGAAGTTTATTCTATCCAGGAAGAAAGCAACTAAGTTAATTCTTTATACCTGTATAGTATTGTGTCCATAGAATCCTTGATATCCACAACCTCATTTGAACTTCATAAACTCCCTCTAACTTGGTATTGCTAGGGAGAAGAGAGTGAACTCAGGAACTTCTAGTTACTCACCAAGTAAGTACACATTGGAGTGTGAAATTGTGTTTTATCCAACTCAGGTAAATGCTCAGAGAACTCATTATCTAGAGATAGTAGTAATTGGAAACATAAACAAACCTAAAAAGCTTAACTAAAATTCATATATAACAAACCCCTAATGGATTATAATGCATTGTTTTATATGTAGCTATTTAGTTCCTCCTTTAAGATAAAAATAATTTCCTTTATAAAATACTCTTCATATTGCATAGCTTTGCCTGATAAAAATCACTATATTTGCCATGTTATATCTAACATAAGCATCAGCAGGAAAGTTCTTTAAAATGTAAGTGACATGGACACATTTTTTTTTTTTTTTGGTGGTGAATAAGGAATTTACACTACTGTATATTCTTACTTGCATTTATCACAGCTTATTACTAATACGAACATTAAGCAAACCTTAATACCAATACTGACATCTATCTAACATCTACATTGTATATAGGGGTTTGTCTGTAAAGATGTAATATAACCATCTCCATGTATTTCCATTTCTATTAGAATTATCAGATTAGGAGGTTGGCTGATTTCCATCTCCTAACATTACCATGTTAAAAAATACTTGTACACTATGATTGGTGCCCTTTATGATTTTGAGAGTTTTCAATGCAGAATACTATACCAAATCCCAGCTAGTCAAAACAATTAAAAATGAGCACTGCTCTCTAGGACTAATAATAATTTCATCTAATGAGTGTCTGCCATGTACCAAGTGAATGCACTAGTCAGTTTACTTCATTTAATCCTCACTTCCCCAAGCACACTCTAAAAGTAGGTATTATCCCATTTTAAAGAGGAGAAATATAAGACTTAGAGAACACATGTAACAGCTAGCAACTATAGGGTTGACATTTGACCAGTGTGTGGTAACGCCAAATTCTTGAACTACTAGTCTAAATAAGAAAAGATATTATCAATTCAACAATCATTAAAGAAGTTTTAATAAGAAAGAGTTTTATTTACCATGATATTAAAATGCCTCTACTATAACAAACATGGTTACACTTGAATTTTTCTGCAAGTGCCCTTTATTCACTTTGAAACTAGCCTCTCTGTCAATATTTTGCTTAAATGACAAAACATAAAGGAACTTTCAAGCATTGTGTACAAAACTGTATAATGGGAGGCAAGAAATATTTTGGCACACATGCATTACGCACAGCATTAGCAGATAAGAGGAAGCTGCATCTTGTAGTGAATCACACAGATATTAATCAGGATTATCAGTGGAAAAGAGGCAACTCTTTCAAATCGTGGTAGACCAATCAAATGACTGCATGGAACTCCCTAGCGATTTACTTTAAGACTAGTGCACAGAACCATCGAATTTAAAATTTAAAATAAAATAATTTCAAAGCACACATTTGTAGAAGTCAGGAACAGAATGTACAGCTTAGCAGAATGAGCAATCTGAGGTCTTGCCATTAAAATTTTATTCTTTAAATTTCAAAACAAAAAAAAAATTAGCAATGGACTTTCGACTCGCAGGAAATTGTGGACTCAATCTTGTGGCCTGCAGGTGTCACCATGATAGGGGCATGTAGGAATGACAGCCTCAGCCACAGGCAGTCACCTGCACTGGTGCTTGCCTCCTGCTGAGAATGAGTGATTTCTCACCTGCACAGCCTGGAAGATGAGTTCCAGTCTCTTGGCTTTACCTTTGAGTTCTCCCCAGTTAGGAGGACGCTGCAGCCTCCTGCAGATTGAACTCTGGCCTAGTTTTCCTTGGAGATCCTGGAAACAAATCTGAAACCCAAAGCTGCCTGGGAGAGGTGAAGGGAAAACTGGCAAATCAGATGATCCAGGTTCAAATCCTGTTTCTACTCAGGGGTATCTGTTTTCTAATCTAGAAAACTGAGATTGAATTATAAGAATATAAATGCTGTTGTAAAGATGAACTGATATCACGCCAAAGAACCCAGCACAATGCCTTGATATCGTGGGTATTCGATGATTTTTCCTTTTTTCCTTCTTTCATTCCTTTCTTTCCTTCCTCCCCTTCTCCCGCCCTCCCTCCTTCCTTATCCGTCAATATAGCCAAGGTTTCTCCACCTATCTCCTGGGTGGTAGGCCTGAAAAGTTTTAGAGAGAGCATTTGTGTGACTTAAAGCTTGCACTCCTCAACCTCCACATTTGGCTCCATGTCCACTTTTTCAGTTTACCTTAAGAAGGGCTTCTAAATGGGTAAGTGAGAACTGGTAACCTTCTCGCTCAGTCTTTTTGCAGAGCCCTAGGGTCATTGTGTGCAGGCCTGGGGAGGCTTTGTTCACTAATGCTGAACTAAATGAAGCATTAAATTGGGTGAGGGCTGCCTTCAGGTGAAGATGAAAAGGACCCCCGTTGCCCTAGGAGAGGATGTTTCCTCCAGGATGTTTTCAGTGCCCGTTTCCATTCCACTTTAAATTGGGCAGGTGATAAGGACTTTATGTGTATAAGTTCCTGAACCAGCCCAGCAGTCCCAAGTCATTCTCTGCTGCTGGAAAGGAGAGAAGGAAAGGTTGTATAAGGAAAGATGCTTTAGCTTTCCATTTTTTTCTTCATTCACTCCTCCTTTAGTAGGAAAGAAAATATAAGCCCAAAGAAGGCACCACTTATTTTACCAAAACATGAAAAGACACCAAATCCAGGTCTCCAGGTAAGCTGCTGGAGCATTCCAGTCACGTTTGATGATGTTCCAATTAGGGTAAGTTTCTCTAAAATGAGTTAGGTATTTCTCAGAGTCTGCCATGGTCATGAAATAGAGACAAGCAGTCATTTACTGTACACATCAGTGGAAGGCTGAGGGAAGACTTTTTCAAGATGTGGGTGTCGGTCTCTCCAAGGGGTCAGAGGGCAAACAATTTCACAATAAAGGGCAGTTAATTTGGACCTCAAGGTTATGGGAGAAAACCTGCTATCTGATCAGGGTGCAAATTGCTCAAAGGTTTGACTGTCAATCACAGCAGAATAAGTAGACCATTATGTTTTACTGTCTGTTGCTCACATAGAGTAAATTAGAGCAGTTGCTGTACTTTTATCACTTTCTTTGTATTTTGTACCATTAAAAAAATGAACATAGAATATATCCAGTTTGGTCATCAGAACTTCAAATACAAAGAAAATTTACAGGAGCCTTTTTTTAATAATTAAAAACCTCTTCCCTGGAGTTTTTCTGGCCATACAGATATAGAATACAGGAATTAACCATACAAATAGGGATACTGCTTACAAATTTCTGCAAATTAATGGTAGAGCAGGGGTTCAAACAGGTCTCTCCAAACCTCTACCTCATAAAGCCATAGTGAAAATTAAAGGGGTGACAATCTCTGAAAACTAACTGTGAACAATGCCTGGTGTACAATCAGTACTCAATAAAAGACAACCCCACACATACACACACACCACCATTACACATATACACTCGCACTTCCATTCTGCATTTGTCCACAGTGCCCTTCTGACTACAGAGACATTAAAGCCAGCCGAATGACACAGGAGCTGGTTAACCATCTGCAAGTAGAAACAACTGAAGAATGGACAAAGGTGAGGCTATAGAGAAAAGGTAGAGATTTGTTTTTAGGTGTGCTCCCTGGAGACACAAGGCTCTGTGATAGCCTAGATGAGGATGGGGGGAAAGTGCTGGGAAAAAGAAACCAGGTAAGGAAGATGGGACTGGCTTAGTGGCAGGTAGGATGCAGCATGTTCTGCCACCGTGTCCTGCCATCAGCTAGACCTTGATAGCCTGTTTCTGAATCCCCTTTTCAGCGAATGGGGATCACAAGTGAAAATATGATACTCCAAAGAGCTGAGCGGGTCTTTTACAGGAATAGAAACAAGGTATCCTTTTTGTTTGCCCGGGGATGTAGCCGTATATCCTTATGACCATGCACCCTGTCTGGCTTGCAGGCTATAGTTTTCCTTTTTTTTCCTTCAGAAATGACTCACAAATGTGAGACTATTTTACCCTACACAAACTACCTTCCATAAACCCAGAGGAGAAGAAAGTGCTTGGAGCCATCGTTTTTTTAAACATGACACATCTGTTTTTAATAAAGTGAAGAAGTATAATAAAACCTTTACTTTGGGGGAATATCCTGAGTCTTATCCTCAAGAAAAATTGTATCCATCTGGTCTCAAGAGAGCTGGTTTTTGCATTAAGTGATATTTGTTGGTTGGGTGATTGGAGAGTGGGAGTGGGAAAAAGAGGGAAGTTGTTAGATCCAACACTTATCGTTAAGTGGAGTTAGTTTCTAAAAATGTAGCATCCAGAAACTGGTGAGTAATCCTTCTTCATCGTGCAATATTATGTCACCAGATCTGCTGAACCAACGCACAATAAAATTAATCCTCCATTCTGCAAATGCTGGTGATATGGCAATCACAGATGTGCTGAAACAGAAGTGTTCATGCCAGGCAGAGTTCACAAAGCCACAGACCCAGCTGGTTGTTGAATTTCTGGTGCACACTTTATACCAAGGCTAGAGTACCTGAAGAGTGTGTGTGTTGGGGAGGGGAGACTGCTGAAGATTCTCTAGACAACCTTCGAATCCTTTCTATTTCCTCTCTTTCTCCAGCGCTGCTGCTATTGCACACATTTTTGTGCATTATCTTAAAATTCCAGGTCAAGCTGGCAACATAGGAATTGTGACGACAGTATGGGAGGAGGAGTGGAGGCTGAAAGTAGAAAAAGGAAAGGAACTGACGTTTGCTGGGATGTGCACTGCATTCAGCCCCATGGGGTTGGTGCTAGTGTTCCACTTCCAATTTTAGACTGGAGGAAACTGCCTGAGAGCACACAACCATCAAGGGAGAAAGCTCCCCTTGGAACCCAAATCTGTGCAATCCCCAAGCTCTTTCCATCATACACTGTTGATCTAGTCATCCTATGGTGTAGGCTTAAATTCTTCCCCCTAATGATCTCGATTGATTTCCAAAAAGGCAGGGGGGACACACCAGGTAAGGGAATCTAATATTGATATTCTGGTTAACCCATATAGTGGTTTTTTCTCAAAGAGTCACTCTCAGTAAGATCTACAATCCTAAAGAAGGTAACAATCTTTAGTGAAAGAATTTAACTTGTTTAGCACCCCCCCAACCAATGTCATTCAGCAAAAGGTCTCTTTGGGGCAGAACTACATCATGATTTTCATGGGTCCTAGGCACTTTACCACCATGGGTCCCTGCCTCCATTAAAAGAAACGCTAAGGTTCTATTTTACAACTGCACTGGCAGAAAGACAACTATAATCCAAACTGTTTTCATTATTACATATGCATTATTATATCCATTCTTAGCTCTGATTTTAAAAGAAATGAAAACATCTTCATGGGCCACCAGTCCGTAGCATGGGCCCTAGACATTATGCCTACTGAAGCTAATGGATGAGTCCCTCGTGCTTTGGAGGCCACTTGCAGGAGGCTCTTTCCCTACCAGGGCAAGCTCTCCTCTTCCCTCCTGATGGGATGAAGTTTCAGAGCAAGGAGCTGATCTAGGCTTCCCAACTGGACTCCTGCCTCAGGGTGCCTCTCTTTTCTTGTCTGATGCAGAATAATAAGCTGAGACATTAGGGAGGAAATCCCTATCTGCATTAAACTTCCACTGGTTCCAAATCGTGCTGACTTTTACCTTTTCTGTTGCTAAGCTGTTGGACAATTATGCTTCTCCAATGTTATAGAGCCCTCCTCTTGTTTATGTAAAGTCCCCAATTAAGTCAGAAATAGAATTTAACACTGCAAACATTTTTTGTAAAAAAAAAGTTAAGATATTCAGTCCAGTGCTCCTGTTCATTATTCTCCGCTGAAACCTAATATTAGTAACAGCATGTACTGAGGACCTGGACCATGAATTAATAATGAAGCACTTGTACTGGAAAATATGTGAGCACCTAGCTACCTTATTTGGCAGGCACCCACGGGGACAGGAGTTGACTCTGTCTTACACAGCACTTACAGTGATAGTTTTACAAATATAGAAATCAGTTATTTTGGAAGGATTGCCTGCAGGTGGAAGGATATCCGAGCATTCAAATACCACCTACTCTTCTCCCCTTTCTGCTGTTATAGACACAGGGATCTTCAGAAACGTCCTGGACCTGGGCCATTTCTTTTGGAACTTTCACTTTCCTCAAGCACTTAGTCTTTTTCTTCACATATGTAATTTAAATGATCTGTAATTGGGTTTCTCTTCCACGAGATGAAAAACTCCTTAAGGACAAAGATGGAATTGTGTGGAGAGGCAATGTGGGATAGTGGTTGAGGACAGTGGTCCCAGATTCAATCAGGCATGGGTTGGAATCCTATCTCCATGGACCACCACCTAACAGTTACATGATCTTGAGCAAGTCTGATCCTCAAATAATTAAGATTCTGGTTTAACATAAAGATTAGGATGAATGTGGTGGAGCATCTAGTACAGGCTGGTATATAGTGGGTTTCACATCAAAGCTAGCTATAATTACCATCATCATCATTTTCCCCATCACCTTCTTTGGATCGCTACCATCTTAGATGATAATTAGCACATACTAATGTTTGTTGTATAAATTATGGGATATATTTTACATGTAATCCTTCAACCCAAGAAGAATGGCGTTGGAGGCAATTTTGTTTGGTTTGGTTTTTGCCAAAATTAATTTCCCTCTGGGGTTTCCTCCTTCTTCAACTCATCATGCCTTCCTCCTGGAGGCATCTTTGAATATCTGACAACAATTTATCAAGTATGTTTTCCAATAGATTTCACATTTCTGATGGATTTTGTTCTGGAGAATTATGAATACATTCTCAGCCCGGACCTGTCACAGAGCATCATGTACCAATCAAGAGAAATGCAAACCTGAACATGTAAATATGTTAATGTACAGAGGTGTCAAGGTTTTGGCTCTTGTATGTGTTACTACAACTTTAAGGATTATTTGGTTTATTTCTTGCAAGGTAGCTCACTCATCTGTCCCCTAAGACCAGGTTTTTGTGGCTTCCTGCACATGTAAAAAAATGCCTTTCTACATCTGCTGAAAACAAGTAGTTGTTGTCATCACTATACTTGCCTGTGAAACCTTAGCAAGGTGATAGAGTTACACATTCCGTTCCTTTAAGAGGGACATAGCATTTCAGCTCCATTGTCAGGGAGTTGCATCCAGTGGGCCTGATAAGCTTGATTTTGGAGTTTTGTAGACATAGATATTAAACTTCAAAAAAAAATTTTAATCCTAAATGCTTTGTAAAAAAAAATTTTTTTTTTTATTTTTTTAAAGGAAAGGGCAGGGTTGGAAATTTCTGTTGATGAAAACCAAATTCATAGGGAAATATCTAGTTATTGCTTCTTTTAAAGCTATTACATAACTAAGTATAATATGTGTACAGGAAATAATTTTGTCCACACACCTGCATAGAAACACCCACATCAAGTTTGCTTCAGCCGTCAATCTGTGGGACCAAAAGCTAAAGCTGAAAGCAAAGGTGAAATAAAATACGAAAATTGCACAGCAGCCGCCGGGGAGTCAGCTATCCAGAGGCCCCTGCTGAAACCCCATCTTAAGGGTCGAGTTTCAGCCACATTTTGATGTTTTGGTCACCTGACCCAAGCTCTGGAACCCAATTGGCCCCTGCCTTTACAGGCTAAGTAATGATGTAACCAGAGTGTGTGGGAACCAGAGTGTGTGACAGATACAATTTTTCCCAGTCGTTTATTAGACTTGGCTACTAATTCTGCTTGTTACTGGGTTTGACTGCTGGTTATCAGGAAATTCGAACTACTTAAAGGGCATAATGAGTTTATCTATACTCAGGGTGGAATTTAGTCACATTCATGTAAAATTAAACCACACTTACTGAAAATAGAAATTTGTGAAATTCAACTATTTATATTTGAATTCGATAGCAGATATATTTTAATGTATCTACATTTTGTTTCTCTGCACTCCTTTTACAAAAATGAAAATCATTCTTATGTTACCTTTAAAAAATCCATCAAACTAAATGTTAGTTTATCCATGATTTTCCTATTTCTTTTCTTAATCTTACAGAATTTTTGTCTAAACAGAATAAATGTTTATACTCATGTAATTTGTCACTATGGTAACTTTTAGCCTTTAAAATGCTGACACCTTATCAGAGACAACCAAGAGAAGAAATTATCTTTGTTTGACAAGAATAAGCAGAACCAGTTTGGCAAACTTCAGATAGAACCAAACATAGCAGGGCAAGGAAGCCTAGGGATAAAAGCATTTGTTGTTCCACCAATAATGACTCCATATCAAGAAAACTAGAGCAAATTCAGGTTTCACAGCAAAAACAGGAGATCTAATGCTGATAGGAAAATTTAATGGGAATTTTTTTTTCCTTAAATCTCCTTATAGCTCCCTACCCCCCACACACCCAAAAAGAAATCATTTAAGCAATTTCTAACACTCACTTAGTGTTATCTTTCTGCTATGTTGGTATGAGTTTGTAAAAACTTTTCTGATTCATAATTCCAAATCTCCTTAAGACGGTCTTCCAGTTGTACTTCCTAAGACCTTATCAACAGTTTTACAACACAGAGAAAATGTAATAGATACTCACACTAGGCTTTATAATAACCCACCCCCTGCATGATTTTCAAAATTAATTGCTGTTTATATCTTGCTGGCATCCATACTCATAGAAAGAATATCACATCCTCAAAATGTTTCATCTATTTAGCAAAAATGTCTTTAAGAAAGAAATCCCTAAAAAAAAAACACCCCTTTATCATTCTCCTTGTTTAGACGTATATCATGCCCAACACATAGGCAAAAGATATGGTGTCTGACATCTATTTAAACCTGTTGGGAACTATATCAAACATTAATGGGGATTAGTGTTAGAACTGGTGTAAACATAGCAAACAATCTGCTGCAAGTGCATACTTACATTTCCATATGTTATGCGGTAAGCAGAGCCATTTAAGAAGTGAGATACTCAGGGAGATGGTATTCAGGTAGCAAGTATTTGGCTGGTGAGAAGTAAACACACCCTGGATATATTTACTTCCTAACACCAGCATATACACACCTACCCAACACTGGCTGTTAGGCTTCACCTCAAGAGACAAGTCAAGTTCAAGATACGCAATTTCACGATGAAAAGCTTCTAAAACATAGATAAAAATGATTTAGTACTTCCAGGTGCACTGTAATTCTTGGCAGAAAAAGTTAATTCCAGGTGTGTAATCTAAAGAAATATGTTGTCAAAGCTGGATAAAATCATCACATTAGGAAAATAGAAGTTCACCTATGAACAAAGTACAAGGTATGGCTAGGAAATTTTTGCAAAGTGCTCCATGCAAAAATTACAGCATGAAAGTGAAACTCCCTTTTACTTATGTAAACATTGCTTGGTTTGGGGCATCGGTTCAAAAGAGGTAGAGCTGAACATGCACAAGCATATAGAAATATGACATAGTCTTGGTGGGAGGTTTGGGGTGGGGCTCCAGTGCCAAGCCAGACTCTAACACACAGACAAAGGAAGAAAGAAGATGCATTTTATAGCTTACAGATTTTTTTTCCCTTCATTTCTTCTTTAGGCAGCCAGACCAACGAAATAACTCAATCAACAACAACAAACCGAGATGTGCCACACAGTGGAAAATGTTATAACAGCTTGAATAAGAAGGAAGTCCCAGTCAGGGGTGGGAACGTGGGTAGAGCGGGCGGGGAGAGAGCGCCTATATTATGGAATATTTAAACTTTGTAACACAATGCACATTTATTAATTGGTTTCCTTTTGAGAGGCACTTATTCATGACAGGTTTATAAACAATATGGCATGTACGGAACACTGAAGTTCTTCCATGGCCTGTTTTTATTTCCGTATGTTCAGAAGAAATGAACATCACATTTAATAGCAGTCCTAGCTGCTCTTGAAGTGTTTGCCAGTGCTACATCCCTTGGGAGTAGTTACCACCAGATTAATATCCTGTGGGTCACTTAATTCAAAAAACCACATTATAGAGGCATTTTGTGATTAGATGTACTGCTTTTACAAGCCAGTTGGGGTGTATACTTTGCATCTGGTTCAGAAAGGCTGGTGAGGCTGATTTAAGTAAACCTCCAACCTGGAGTCTCTGAGCCGCCCATGGTCATACAGACACGTGGACCAGCAGAGAAAAATGTGCCTGTGTCTGCTGTTTGCCATCAGAAACTGCCTTGAAAACCACATCTAAAAGGAACTACTTGCTTAGTCAGAAACAGGCCTGAATAGCTGGTAGGAATGGGCTGCTCCCAAAAATTTCAGAGCATGAAGGGAGGTGCTATCATATCCCCCATCAGGCCTGCTTCTCACCAAATGCTCATAAGAAATAGAGAACCATGCTATGTCCACTGTTATGCTGTCCAAACCAACGTCTGCCCATTGTAAAGTATTTTACTTGTGAATTTAAAATACATTATATTTTGCCCCACTCGGGAGACCACCCAAAACAACAGGAAGCATGCTTTCTGAGTGAGCAAGAGGAATTTACCAGGGGCCCCAAGGACACCTGGGAATTGGATGCCCAACTTTGCTTTCAGGAGTTTCAAATGGCTCAGGTGCGGTGACTCCAGGCAACTCAGAAGCATCAATCATCGTTTATGGTCCACTGTTGATTACCTGTAAGGAGCTAATTCTCTAAGTCCTCCTCCAGGCCAGAGCTCAAAGAGGCTTCAGGCTACCTCTAAGAGGGGGCAAAACCCTGAAAGGCATCCAGGCGGGACACTGTGGGCTGAAGAACCTATATGTAAGGTAGATTGTGGCTGTTTCTGGTTATATTCACAATAAAATAAAATAAAATAACAACAATGTTTTCCCTTCATTAGAACCACTCTGCAATAGTTACTTGTCTTTTTAACTGTCATGGTCCTTTCTTTACAAACACTATGGACAAACGCTTATTGTAAGGTCATCATTTTCCCTCCTGCACTGTAGGTGGTTATTTTCTTGGAAAGGTTTTTATCATCAAATATAAATTGAACTGATCACCTGTGAACTACATTTCACAATGCAGAGGAAAAGGAATCTAATAGGAGTTAAGACTGTGGGAAATGGATTCGACAACAGAAACGATATGTCTATGGGTTTGCCAAAGCAGAAAAACCCTTCTCAGCCTTTCTGAAAGTACAACTACGTTCTTATTCCCCAGAGGGAAGCAAGGCCTTAGAGAAGAGAGGCCCTTCCAGGGATTGCTTTTGAAGGCAAAAGTCTTGCTTGTAGGTTTAAGCAGTGAGGGTCACAAGCACATGGGACTCCCTTAGCCCAATCACAACCACCCAGGCTTGGCCATCATATTTTAACCTGAAGCAACAGGTTCAGGAATAATGTGAAGGCGACAAAGGGAGGGGTGAAAAGATGAATCAAAGTTTTTGTATCCTGTGCTGCAACTTGACACTTTTCTAAAACATCAAGATTCCCAGTCATGAAAGGATGTGTGAATCTTTTGCTCTACACTCATTTTTTAAATAAAGTACTAATAATTCCCAGTGGCTGGATAATTACTGAAAACAATTTCCAGTTTCTTGCATTTGTATCTTTAAACTGACAAGAGAGACCACTCCAGATTCATATTAACCTAGAAACTTGGATACTGTTCCAAACCGAACTGCACTGAATGGTTTAATGTGCTTCTCCTTATCTATCTCCTTATTCTGTAATATCGTGATACTTGTCAAATTCACAAGGTTGTTGAGAAGAATTAAGTGAGTTCATGACTATGAAAATGCCATAAAAATTGTGAAGCACTTCAACCAATTCAGGGGATGGTTGGGATCATGAAGATGATGAGAATGCCAATGAGAGAGAATGCATGTGGAAATTGTGTACATTGATGAAATTATGGCTTAGTATTTGTCATTTGGGAAATTTGATACTTTGGGACATCAAGGATTGGAATAATAAAGTTCTTGAGTACAACAGTGATCCTCTAATAAAAGATATTTTAAGGATACAATGTAACTTTTCAAAAGAAAATGCATGATATATTTCTATATTTACCAGCACTATCTCAAGGTAACAAAGATGTTAATGCAAAGTGCTCTATAGTTTTCACACTTCTAGAAGTTACCTTTCCTTGCTATATGATGCTTGGAAAGAGCTGGTCATGGTCATCTTTAAACTTTAGTCTTACTGAGAAAATACCCTATGCTATCCAGCTACTGTGATTTCCATAAAAGTATGAAAAGTATGAAATACACATTTTTCTCAGTATCATCATCCAAGAGATTTTATTTTTGACATTCTGGTTCTGCCTCAAATGGTTTCTAGGTGATGGAAGGGTGGAGAGAAGAGTATATAAAACCTTCATTGAGAGCTTTAAAAAGAAAAAAGTCCTTAAAAAGACTATAAGTTTCCTCGAATGAAGACAGAGATTTAATTTTGCAATAAATTGTTTCCCTATTAAACAAGCAATTGCCACCCCAAAACCGTCACCTTTCTATATAGCTGCACATGTTTTGGTTCCACAGTATAGTATCCTCACATCACCCTCTAAGGCAAAGGAAAAGCATATTGATTTTCTGTACACTTCCAGATCTTTCTTTTGGCTGGAAATCTGCTATTCCATTGGGAATTTATATCCTTCTTAGGTAAGCAAAGTTGCCAGCAGAGCTTTGATGAATGAGATATTTAAGGACAAACGCACTGGGCCAAAATCAGATGCAGGGGGCATCTTCTTGGGGGCTGCTCTGGGAACAGGAATCATTTTTATTCCACCTTAGTACTCAGGCACACAAAATAAGGCTAGAGCAAGAAAAGCAATGCTATCCACCAAGACACTAGAATCAGAGCATTCTGAATAGATAGATTTTTATTATCCCTGTTTTCAGATAAGTAAACAGAGAACTAGAGTGTGTGGGTTACTCTGCAAATGAAGGAGGTAGAAAGCCTGTGCCCTATTTTCTTGTCCATCATCAATATCTTGAGCTAGGATTTCAAGAACACTCGAAATCCTCTTGCTTTCCTCCTTTTGCCTGTTATATTCCTTATCTAGAGTGGGCATTTTCAACTCTGCCAGCACTGTCTGTGAATTTATGCTCTAAATGTCAGGACCCTGGCAAGGTTTGCTAATTATCCGAACTCCCCCTGCTGGTGGGTTTAACTACAATCCATACTCCAACCCTTATTCTCCTTTGAATACAGTAATTGTTAAAAAAATGTTTTTCAAGTTAATTCACATTATAAAAGAGTAGGCCAGAAGAAGGAAGAAAACTTTAAAAGAAGGGGAATTTAACATGAGAATGTAACTCACTATAATATAAATTGGAGGTTTGATATTCTTTTTTAAACTAGCGTTTGTGATTAGATTTATGAGATATAAAATAAGATACGTTTGATTTTTTCCCCCCTTATTCTTTTTGTTCCCACACTGCTTCTCATTTTTGTGGTTTGCGATATTTTCCTTTGTCTCTAAGCTCTAGACTTCTACTTAATAAGTACCAATAAAGATTATATGTTATCCTTAAACAGTGGTAGCATTCCCCACCTGCTAATTGCTTTATTTGTACTTACTGTTTCCGCCCTCTCATCAACAGAGGCTTTAGCATAAAGGGCAATGAAGTAGAACGTGATGAGGCGAATGGGAGCCAGCCCAGTGAATGCTTCTATAATTACACAGTAGCCTGGAGTAGCTCTTCTCAAATCAAATTATGAGCCTGGATTACCTAAAACTCTCAGGACACAGCCTGGTTTTTCATCTGTCTGTAGGATACTGTCGACAAGCAGCCCTCTTTCCTCTTGCCATTATTCTTGACACAGGTTATCAAGGCTCCTGTTCCAATGCAGTATTTTCAAAGGAGTGAGACTCTGAGGAGAATGCCATTTTCTTAAATGGTTTTCCTGACCTCTTGTGTTTTATCACTTTTTTTTTTTAAGTGGGGGTAGGGGGAGAATGAAACTTATTTTCATGTTTACAGCCCCTCTATCATTTGCATATAGAAGTTTATTCCCAGTTGAGCTTGCTCATGATTCTTTGGCAAATATTTATGCCTTGTCAATGTTCCAGCCACCCATAAGGTAACTGGAACAAGAGTCAATAGGCCTCAGCTATGTTTGGATTCTTGTTTGAACACCTGACCATACCCTCAAAAATGTACACTGCAGTGGAAATAATGTAGTAATTAAAGGACCAGACTCGAGGCCTGACCATGTGGAATAGGGACTCAAACCTGCCACTGACGAGCTGTGTGACTTTGAACCAGTCACTTAATTTCTCAATCTCTAAAATTCCTCTGAGTTCTATGGTCCCACAAATTCACAGTACTACATAAATAATGTATACTGGAGACAGTATGGAATACAAGGTGTTCACATATTTATTTGGTTGCAGAAGCGAAGCAAGAGAGCAATCTATTCCTCAAATGGTTTAAATGCTTGTTAAATCAAGATTTGGGGTGCCCATGATCAGGTCAAAAAGTGAACTAAATGTTATAAGGTTTGGCTGGTGGTTGATGTCTCTTGGAGACAGAAGGCTGGGATTCAAGTTCAGCTCTGCTGGGCTCAAGGAGGGGTTGGTCTAGTCCACCAAAGCTCCTGAGAGGCGTGGACTAGATGAGCTCTAAAGAGGTTTCCAACATTAAAATTGTGGCTCAAATAAAAAATAAAAAATAAAAAAAATCATCACATCTCCATACCTAGTATCCAGTGCATATTCTTGAAGATAAAATGGATATCAATCTGAATAATTATAAAATAAATATTCTCTGTTCCATATTCCTCTTTATTGAAGAATTGTAAGTTGGTTTAAAAATATGTATTTAAAGTGCGTATTCTGGTGAGGAAGACAGGCAAGACTATAACCATTACAAAGTTAAGAGATGTTTGCAGATACAGTGATTAGAGGATGCGTTCCAACACTGCATGCCAATTTGTTATTTCTTAGCTATTGACATAGTTTCCCACTGCTATGACAATACCACACAATGGGTAGGTTTCAATAATGGGAAATTATTGGCTCATGGTTTTGAGGCTAGGAGAAGTACAAAAACGAGTCATCAGCAAGGTCATGCTTTCTCACTGAAGACTGCGGCATTCTGGGGCTGGCTGCCAGAGATCCTTGGATTCCTTGGCTTCGCCATCGCATGGTGATGTCCTCTCCTTTCTCTTTTGGGTTCTGTTGACTTCCAGCTTCTCGCTTCCCCGTGGCTTTCTCCCTGTGGCCTTCTCTACAAGGCCTCCAGCAGTAGGATTAAGACACATCCTGGTTCAGTAGGCCACACCTTAACTAAAAATAACATCTTCAAAAGGTCCTATTTACAATGGGTTCACACCCACAGAAATGGATTAAGATTAAAAATATGTTCTTCTGGGGTATATAATCAACCTAACACAGCTATCACAAAAAGATAATGAGATTTTTATTCTCATGGCTAATACCTTAATTTAGAAGATCACACCAAACCAACCTTAAAATTTGAGATGTATTTCCATTTTTTAAATAGAAGCTGTATGTTTCCAATACTAAAGCTTCTTTAAAAAAAAAACACCCATTACCTATATTGTTACAAAATAAGCTGAGGTTGAAACTGATTCCACTTGAGAATTAAAGAACCTAGTTAATGATGCAAATTTAATTTAGTTGTCCATATTATTTTACTTAATTTAAAAATTGTAAACATGAGTTGAAGCACCTTCTAAGCACTTTCTGTGCTTACTTTAAACACAAGCTGTATCCATGGGACTCAACCACCCAACCAGAGAGATATCAACAGAATCACTGCTAACAGATGAAATGGCAATGGCCCCAATAAGAACAGACCACTATTATCCTTTGTGAGGTTAACTGAGATGGATGGGCAAAGGAACGCTACTTGGGAATGCTTTAGATATGCAAATTGCAAAATAATTTACAACTTCCAAAGGTACAAATTATATACAGAGTATCAGGAATTTGATTCCTGGTCTTTCAAAGTTCAACCTCTAGCCCTCTTCCCAGAATTTTCCTGAAACATTTGCAGAACTTCAAAAGCTAACCTGCAAACCTGAAAGATTGCAGAAACATTAGAGTCAACCCATCTGATGTTTTCTCTTAGCTATTGTCTCTTTTTACTTGTGGTTGAGGCAGGTAGGAAAAACAAATTTTACCAAGAGTTAACTATATAGTATTTGTGATTTTCCAATTATAAAATCCTCTCCTTTCTATCTCATTTACTTGCCATTAATAACAATATATTTCATGAGTAAAATTGTATATATAATATGTATTTTGCATACATTCAGCATACAAAAGGAAGTATTGCTTGATTTTCAGGCTATTCTTTTGAAAAACAATATATTGCTTTTTGTGCCTTCATTTCCAATCCTCAACATTCAAAACTTTCTTCTAAGTAAGCCCATAAAATATTCTTTTATGGAATAATGATTATGCTCCCAGTCTCTAAAGCCAACCTACATGAATTTCAATCACGGTTCTACTTCTTCCTTACCTGGATAACCTTGGTAAGTTGCTTAACCTCTGCATGCCTCAGTTTCCTCATCCACAAAATGGGGATGATAACGACATCTACTTCATAGAGTTGTTGTGAGGATTAAATGAGGTTATATGAGTAACAAGTTTAAAATGGTGCCTACCACATAAGTAGTATTGGATAATTAGATTTTATTATTATTATTGGTCTAGTTTATACTTCAGAAGTTTACCTATAATCAAACCACTATCTTTGTTAAAGATCTTTGAAGTACATGAAATCTTCAAAATATAAAATCTCATATTCCATCTTTTTCTTTACCACCACCATTGTCCACTGAAATAGAAAAGTTTCATTAGTCTTATTTTCCACAAACACTTATGCCAAGGAAAGTTCTTGCCTTGATTATAGAGCAACACTGTCCACTAGAACATTCTTTATAATGGAAATATTCATATCTGCATTGTCCATACAGTAGCCACATTCCGCTAGTGAAACAGTTGAAATGTGTCTAGTTTGAGGAATTGAATTTTTTATTATATTTATTTATTTATTTATTTATCCCCCCCACCCCTTGCTGCTTGTACTCACTGTGTCCATTTGCTTTGCGTTTTTCTATGTCTGCTTGTCTCCCTTTGTTGCATCACTTGCTGTGCCAGCTCACAGCAACACGTGGGCCAGCTTGCCTTCACCAGGAGGCCCTGGGAATAGAACCCAGGGCCTCCCATATGGTAAACGAGAGCCCAACCAATTGAGCCACAGCTGCTTCCCCTATATTTCATTTTAATTAATTTCAGTTTAAAGTAAAAGAGTCACAATGACTAAGGGCTACCGTATTCCACAGCATCATTAGGCGGGATCTGTAAGTCACACCTAGACTTGAATGAGTGGCCTGGCACTTAATACCTCTATGATATTCAGTTTCTTAGAGTCTATAGAAAGAGTCGTGTCCTACCTAGAACAAGTACAGTATGTGCAAAGAGCCTAACTTAGTGCAGTTTATAAATATCAGTTCTCTAGGATCTCTACTGTCCTTTGAATCAGTATTATCTGGATTGAATGGCTCTTAGACATGGAGCAGAGAGAACCTCGTATCTCTTCTTAAACTTCACAATGAAAATCCAGTCCCTCGATGTTCTTGCTCCACTCGCTCCACTGTAACTGTTAGTCTGGAGGGGAGATGTGATCTTTTATTTTGACAGAGATCCCTGATAGTGCCTGAGCATCTCTCAAAAGCCTGAAACTAAGAGGATCCTCAGGACCACCGTCTACTCATAGAGCTGCAGGTGAGATGCAGGCCCCCACGGTGCTTATGGAGAGCCCATTTGCACATTCTCCCCTCTGGTGGTGGGCTACGATCCAAGCAGCCTCTTGTGGCCTCCTCCTCAAAGAGCAATCACTGAGGGCCAATGCTCCAATTATTTTGCAACCTGGCATCAATATCTTCATCAAAGAACTGATATCAAAGAGCCGGGGGCTCTTAGGAGAACCTCACTATATTGAGACTCCCACCCAATGATATATTTATCAAAAGAGGTGAAAGAACATATCATGCATCAAATGGCATCACAGTCTCTTCCAAAACCCTCAAGGATATGGGGGATACAACCTCTGGAGAAATCTGAGCAGAAAATGACAATCTCCCAGGTCTGTTAGGAAGGACTTTGAAAAACAAATTGCAGTATTAGCACTCCTAAAATTGAGACTTGACTTCAGAAGGGCAGGATTGGGAACCAGATCAAGGGCTGGTCAGCAGCCTCAGCCCTTTTCTGAGGTTATCCTCTCTGCTGAGAAAATCTTTCCCTATCAAGCCTTTTATTTGCCCCTTTAAAGATTTTAGACAAGTTGGCTCCTTACCAAGTCCTGAGCATACAGGCTTTCTGGACATCCACAGCTATATGAGAACAACATATCATAATTTTTTAATCCAAAAATAGGAAGGACCACACATCTGCTCAACCATTATAACCCGTATGCCAGATAAATTTGGTGGGGGTGGGGTGGGATGGGGGGGAGTGTGGATGAGAAATATTGATTTCATTCAACTCACGGCTGATGCATAAACAAAGGAAAGAGAAGAAAAGGTGCCCAAATTGTGTGAGGCAGTGTGGGGCTGTGGCCAAAGCAGTAGGTTGGTGCCATGACACCCACTCTTCATCACTCAGGAGCTGTGGGATTTCAGTCCAGTTCCTTGACTTCTCTGAACCTCAGCTTCTGTAATATGGGAATAATACTACCTTATTTTTTAATTTTATAATTTTTTTATTAATAATACTACCTTTTTTTGACGACTGTACACAGTGCTGAGCACAATAGTTACTGTCAACAAAGATTTGTGCTCTTCATTCCTTACCTATCTCAAAATGATATGATCATTCCACAATTAGCTCTAGTCTATCCAAAAGGATTTACTTTACCTTTTACCTAGTTTTCAAAAGTGAATTAATCATATACTAAGCCAGGACACCAATTTCAGCAAACTTTGGTTAAGATCTGGGGTGTTAGCAGTCATTGGCCACAAAGTTCAAGTAATAAGGATTTGGTTTTCCCATGAGGCATGAACTAGAGGAACAAGACATCCAGAATATGGGCCCTGACACCATTTTCCTAGATTGGTGCAATTTCTTCTTCACTAAAGTCCATCCATTTATCATTGTTACCAAAGAGATCTCCACTGTGAGTTCTGACTCCATCATCCCCCTTCTCCCCTAGGAACATCTT
>JAQZBX010004157.1:0-61644 GCA_029593785.1 Cabassous unicinctus | reverse complement strand
CCCCCCCCCCCCACTATTTGAATAAAATGGTGTTTCTGTGGCTCACTCTGTACTAGATTTTGAGGAAATCTAGCCAATGTCAGTTCCTCCCTATTAGTTCATAAAGTCCTGGGGGGAATCTAAACTTGTATATGTTGATTCATCCTCTTCGTCTGAGTTACTTCCCATGAGGCTTCTTGATCCTGTATGCAAATAGACTCCCTAAAGGCCTATCTTTCAAATAGATCAAATATATGGGAACACATCTGCTTTTTATTCATAGTTCCAGGTCTCACACAGAGACCCTGTTATACTCTTAAACAATCTGTGAGTACATTGATGGGAAAAATGGAGTGGGAGATACCAGCTTTTTGCTGATACAGCATGAATATGGTGTGTTTGTTTTGGAATTGTGGTGGAGGTGAAAAGATTTCCATTTGTATGACTTGACTTCTCATGTAATTCTCAGGACCCCACAATTCCTAAGATTCTTCTCCCCCAATTTTTCTAACCCCATAAGATATATTGATGAATGAAGCTATGTAGCAATGAGAAATCAAGAGAGGAACTGCCAGTGTTCTTCAATAGATTTAAAAAATAATCACAATTGTGTCTGAAGTATATATGATATAAACTGTGCTTATAGTCTGTCCTCTGCCTGTAAGGAAGGAAATCAGGTACCCCTGTCTCCAGCCAGACAGAACAGGTGCTGGGGCAGAGGCTGGGCCGGGAGGGCCTTGTCCCATTCAGGATCACTGTGGGCAAGGCTTGTGGAATGCTGGGCTCTGGGATACCAGGACATTCCCAAGTTCAGCAGTAACAGAGAGGAGCCAGAGTGCCCTGGCAGCCAAACTTTTTGAGAAAGGAAGACTATTTGTGCTGCTCTGGATTTCTGCCTTGTGCAAGCAGAGCGCAGAGCCCCTTACCAGTGGAGATGTTGTGGGAAGGGCCAGGAGCTGCCTCTTACTCATCTATGCTTTTTCCATTGACTGTATTGGTGCCCAGTAACTGTTGCATGGAATGGAATGGTGATGCCCAAACCCTAGCTCTGCAAGATAAATCATTTGGGTGACTTTGAGCAAGGCACTTCATCTCTTCTAATCTCAGCTTTCTCCAAGTCTAAAGTACTCTATTTTTCCCTCCACATTTTAATGTTTCTGAAATAAGATGTGACTGGCATTTGGTTTATATATTTAACAAAGTAGTCTTTCTTAAATTTTCCTTTTTCTTGAAAAACTGTTATTAAGCCAGTGGAGTGACTTATAATTTATGTTATTTTAGGCTTGTGGGAATATAAATCCCTTGAGGACTTGTTTGGAGAATGGGTAATGCATGACAACTTGCTTTGTGAACCGTGAAGAGCTATATAAATACGAAACCAGAAAACCGTCCAGCTGCCCCTGCATCGCTACTTCTCAGAGATGTCCAGACAGGAACTTCTTGATTTAAAAAGTAGTGACAATCTTCTATTTAATAGATTGTAAGGCTATGCATTTCTAGTCCCATTCTCTCCCACCACCCCACCCCAACACACATTCATATGACTCAATAAGCTATTTTTATTTTGAATGAAAACAAACATGGTTCTTAAACATTTGCATTTTTCTTGAATTCGGACTTGGCCAGAACCATTTGATTACCATGGATTTAGTGAATTCCTGGCCCTCATTGGAACTATCAGGTTGGGCAAGAAACTCCTGTAACTTGGACCGAATGCTAACCCAAAGAGAAGGGCCATAATATAAATGGGGAATTACCTTGAGGACCTGCTATATGCCAGATAACATGAGGGGATTAAAAACAATTAGTCGGACTCAAATCCTGTCCAGGTGGAGTTCAGTCCAGAGGGAGCAAAGGGTGAAGTCTAGGCACCGAGGTAAAATTTCCCTTTACAGCTCAATTCAACCAATTTGCCTTAAGAACAAGTCCATAGGGGTTTACAATCTGATGCAAAACAAAAGCAGACATTTGCCAGTTAAAAACTGGTGCTAAGTTTGTAATCAGTGGAAACAAGATCACACAGAGAAAATTTATATTCCCAAAAGAAATCTTATCAGCCATTCTGCGTGTCCCTTTATAACTAAATGGTCTATCACAGCACTTCAACTAGGGGTTGCTAAGTCAAACATCTTTGGGGGCTCAAATGTGAAGTCGTTGAGTTTTGACATAATAGGGGGCCGGGCTAGGATATAGGCACATCGGAGAGGACATGTAAAGATCCATTCACTCACCATTCAACAGGTGCGCATTTAAGTTCTGTTTTTGGTCTTAGGGATATGTCAGTGAACAAACTGACACGAGTAGCTGTCCTTCTGGAGTTTGCATTCTAATCTGCTGCTGCCTTGGAAAACAAATAACTAAACAAGTCAGCGTTATCTCTAGAATAAGAGTAAATGAATAAGACACATTGGTGTGTTCCTTGCAATAAAGTGCATGGATTTCGATTTTGTTAGGTTCTAGATGTTTTTTACATAGCTAAGATTTCTGGATAATCTCAATTACTATGATAATAAGTAGAGATAGCTTATTTTCAACATTCTGCTTGGTCTGTTGCCGTGATTTGCCACACAACCATAATTACAAAATATTATTGGATCCACAAGGCAACACAGGAATTATTTAATTCTAGTTTTGCTTTTGATTTGAACATAAAACTTTATTGTGAAAAATCCTATTTCTTCTGCTGTTTTTACAGATTGTGATGCCTTTCTGCCTAGTTAGTCCAAATTAATAATGATTTAGGGTGGTTAATGACCCTCCCCCCTCAACCCCCAATGAATGGATTCCATGGCTCTTGGCTAGTAAGCTGTGCCAGGAGCGCCCAGCTCTCCTGGAAACAGCCTCTCAGGGGGCAGAACTCTTACAGGCCTGGTTTCCTGCAGGCAGCTTAAGCATGACTTTCTGCAGTGTGACTTTTGAGGTCACTACAGTAACTGGCCTGGGAGCTTGGGCCTAGGAAACCATAGGCCTTTTCTCTGAGCTTTTTGTGGGAAAATGGGGGTAAGACGCACGTGTGACCACACTTATCTTAAATTTCTGCATGTAGAACTCCTGCCGAGACTACAAAGTGAGGCTGAATCGATAGTTGCCTCCAGAGAAAAAGCAAGCCACCGGCAGGGACTGGACTAGAGCCTCTGACACTGCTCTGTGCGGTCTTCAGTGCCCTGCAGGTCTGGTTTTTAGCAAATTAATGAGTATTAAGGATGTGAATGTTTGGTCTGGGTTCCTGTTTCAGCAGTTTCTTCCCATGTGCGTTTCCTGCCATTTCCTGTGCACTGAGGGTGCTGTACTGGGGTGGGGGGGGTGGGGGGGGCAGAGATTCCTCTAAGCCAGGGTCTCGGCTTTCCTGATTTGGGGGATTTTCTACTGGAGGGGCTTGAGAGTCCTTACAGGCCATAAGTATTGCAGACGTGATCTTGGGGTTGTTGTAATGAATTTGTGTGCCGCTCAAGGAATCACACCATCCTCTGAAATTGCTGCCCAAACCTAACGGGAACCTTTAACATCTATACAAATTTGCCCTGGTTGCGGTTTCTCTTCTTAGAGTCTTACCTGACGTAGCAGTAAGGGTGATAGTTTTGTCCCTTTCTTCTTTACTTTAGTGACACCATGTTCTCCATGAAGTACATGGAGTGATTTCATCTCTCTGGCCACTCTTTCTCAAGTCCCTTGCAGCCCCCTCTTCTCCTTACTGTCTCTTCAGGATTGGGGATCCTCAAGGTCCTAATCTCTCTTCTCTTCCACTCATCCTTAGGACATCTTGCTACTCACATTGTGGTCTGGACCAGCCTAGACCTCACTTGGGAGCGTCTTAGAAGAGCAAATCTCAGTCTCCCCCAGACGTGTTGAATCTGACTCTGTATTCAGGGGGTGATGCCCATAGACGCCTGGGCTATAAGATCTCAGTCACCACCCGTGTGCTCTGAGACCCAGCGCACGTCTGGATGCCAGATCTCTCTGCCAGGCTCTTTATCCAGCAGAGCCTTCTGGACCTCCATTTGATGTCCCACAGGGACTTGTCCAGAGTCTGACTCCTCTTTCCCAAATATGTTCCTCCTCCTTTGGGCAATTAACAAAGGATGAAGCCCTAACAGAAGCTTTTACTTTAGAACTTCCACTTATCCACATGCTTCGGGCTTAAACGCCTTCTTTAGGTTAGTCGGGGCTGATGGTCAGCTGGTGTGCACTGGTCTGGTGGACCAGTTGTTCACAGCCAGCCTCTCTGAGTGGTCAGTGCCACTGTCAGCATCTTGCTAAATATTTTGAATATTACCCCACTATTACATTTTTATTTCATTTTAAAAAAATTTATTTTCTTTGTTTTTCCCAGTACCACTTTTTTTTTTTTTTAAAGATTTATTTATTAATCTCCCCCTTGCTGCTTGTGCTGCTGTGTCCATTCGCTGCGTGTCTTCTCCGTGTCTGCTTATCTCCCCCTTGCTGTGAGGTCTCGCCGCATCAGCCCGCGGCGCCGTGCGAGCCAGCCTGCCCTCACAAGGAGGCAACGGGAAGCGCCGGGAAGCGAACCCGGGGCCTCTCATATGGTAAACGGGTGCTCTATCCATTGCGCCACACCCGCTTCCTGCCGTGAGGTTGCTGCATCAGCCCACCACACCGCTCAGGCCGGCGTGCCCCCACAAGGAGGCCTCGGGACGTGAACCCGGGCCTCCCACATGGCAAACGGGGGCTCCATCCACCGAGCCACACCTGCTTCCCTCCCAGTACTACTTTTGATTAGTCACACTTCTATCTTTTCCCCTCCATATTAAGTTTGAAAGTATACAAATTCTATAAAAATATTTTATATTGGTTACGTTCGCATTAATTATTAATATGTTACAGGTACAAGTACTTAAATCTTTTTAATGGTAAAGAAATGTGAAGTTCTCTGATTTTAGTGTCAGATTTTCAGAAAGTTTGTGAATGAGCATGTTGAGTCCAAAGGAAGGATAATCAGGAATGTACTGAGTGTCATAGTACGTCACATGGTTGAATCGTTAAATAACTTTCTGGGAGAGAAAAATCAGAAGCAACCTCACTGTCCAACAATAGGAGCCGGATTAGGTTAATCGCAGAACATTCATACAAATAACTTTACAACCATTAAAATGATCGCACAGGGTACATTTATTAACATGGAAATACATTCATAGTCTCTTTAAGGGAAAAGAGCAAATTATAAATAGGATGATCACAATTTTGTTTTTAAAAGGATATATTTACAAATGTATATAAATGCAGAAAAAAAATTCTCCAAAGGATTCACACCAAATGAAAATGTTGCCTGTTTGAGTGGTGGTAAGTAGATGATTTTTATTGTCTTTTTGCTCTATTCTCTCCCTTTCCTTCATTAAGGGTGTAGAATGTGTGTAATGAAAAATGTTTGCAACCCAGAATCCAGCTACATCAACTCAGAGGTTGATGGCAATTCTCTGTTTTCCTCTGGCTGTGCAGCCTTCATGTGGGTCCTCAAATTTCTTGATTTTTGGACTTGATGCCCTCAGGCGTCTGTGTGTAGCGGCGGTCCACTGCTGCTCCAGAGCTCGAGGCCCAGTGGCCATACATTCTTCTGTCCAGTTAAGCAGAAGCAGGGCTCAGTGCTTCTAGGCAGTGGGTTACACTAGAGTAACTTGTAATCAGGTCTCAACATGTGGCTTCTGCTGCCCCACTCCACCTCTTCCCTGCTCCTATCTCAGTTTTTAGCACAAAGAAATCACCTTTTTGGGTTTGTTTACTCACCAAGGTTTTGGCTAGTCATCTAAGTTGATTACGAATGGAAGAGAAAGGCACTTCCTTCTTATTCCATAAAATTGTAAATTCTGTGATTTCCCAAAGAGTTTTAAGGCTCACAGCAAGTGTTTATGTCAGCTTAAAAAGCAGTAAAGGTAAAGCAGTGAAAAATAAAAGTAAAGCAGTATGTACCATTTGGAAAAAATGTTCAAAGTTCCTTTCATGGATCAGACTACCACCTTTATGAAAAGAAGGGTTGTCCAGTTTATAAAAATATAAATTATTCTTTTCACTTTTTCATCTACTATATTTGATCATGGGCAAGCTGAGAGGCTGGGTTAGAGAGTGTTTGCTTTTTAGGGATAGAGAGCATGATAAACCAGGGCAAAGACGTCGATGGGACAGGGCATAAGGAAAGGCCCATCTAGTTAAGGGCCTTTTTGCATGATTGATGGTTTTAATCAAGAATCAGTGACTTCTTGTGGCATCCCCCCGCCTTTTTTTTTTCAGCATCATGATTCTGGCCACCTACTTTGAGGACCTTTGAAGCAAGGTAAAAGAGGCTGTTGGAATTGACTGTGCTGGAGCTGCCAGGACTTGTGCTGGCTTTGTAGCTCTGGGTCAGATCTGGCGAAGAGTGGTAAGGCCCGATGGCTAATCTTGGGGCCTCCTAGAGATGAAAGGAGTGAAGCTGAGGACAAATTGTGGTTTGGGGAGGTGCAAGAGTAATTCTATTTCTTAGATTATATCTGGATAAAACATCCCTGTGCATTTTCCCTCAACATTTCTTCCATCTGCTCAGTTTTCTCTTAAACTTCTCAAATGAGAAACATCCATAACTTGGGTTTTGGCTTTCCCTCACCTTCCTCCCTCGCATCCAGCCTTCTGACACGTCAGCTTCTTCTCAGGGCCCCCTTTCCTTCCTAGCTCCAGCCTAGCACGGGCCTTGGCGGCCTAGATCGTATGGGAATAACTGCTCACGTCACTGCAAGCACCTTTCTTCCCAGTTTCTTCTCCATCTGACTGTGGACTTGTCATAGCCAATTACTCTGAGCACACCTGCCCCTCCTTGCCCCACCTGGCCCCGTGGACTCTTTCAGGTCACTGCCTATGACTCACCCCTTCGTTTCTCTTCTTTATTTAGGCACAGCTAGAAATCCAGGTGCTGCATGCCCTTGCTGGACTTTCCCCTGACTCCACCCTCACAGTCTGAAATCACTTCATGTTTCATCTATTTCATCAAGTTGTCTTGCAGAAGGCAAAAGAACTGTTAAGAGAGAGGCCCTTTGCAAGTTAATGAGATTTTACAGGGGCCCTTTCTAATACTAAGGGGAGTGAGTAGCAACTATGCATAGAATGGTATTACATTAATTTTTTGTGTGCTTTCTTTTTTGCCAAAGTTAGTTCCTAACTTATTTTTTAAAACTCTTAAAACACAAAAAGATTAAGTGTACATAATGAGGCTAATCAAGGACCTCCCACTTCAGTAAGCATGTTTAATGTAGAAAGAAAGTAATGTAGAAGAAAAAGCAGAAGCCAGTTTTGTGAGAAATAAGTCATTTTGCTCTATTTATAATTTAATAAGATATGTTATGCAAAGAGAGTGTGCCTTATCCTATTATCTCTCTAATGCCTGTTATTTTTAACGATGTGGGGCTGTTTTTAAGAACATCCACCAGAGAGAAAGGAACAAAGTGCTTGTCTGTTTTGACAAGGTGCTTATTACCAAACAGACACCTCTGATCTCAGATTGTAGTTTTGATTGTGCATAAAACACGTCTTTCCTACAACCTTTGCTGGCCACTGTTGTGTCTCATCTTTTCCACTTTGATAGAGAGATGGGAGAAAGCAGGCTGCTGGCTTCTTTAGACAGATGGAGGCCTCGTTGAAATGGAGGCCTGATCTTCTTCCAAATTAATATTTATGAGTCGTGTTGGCCTCAGTCTGTAGCAGCCAAAATGATTTGGCAGCTGGAAACTTAAATGACACTCCTTATGGAAAGTATTGACTTTAGTGATGTTCGGCACATGTGCAGGCAAGATGACTGATGTTTATTTGCTTCTGTAATCCCGAGGGCTCAAGGCACTTGACGCATTTTTGATAGCCCTCCAGCCAGCGGCTCTGAAATGCTGCAAACTCCTGGGCTAGCTGCTGCGTTCTGCTTAGGGGTGTACCTATCAGCTGGTGAATGTGTGCAGGATCTAGTTCTCAGTTGTACTGGCAACATTTTTGTGGGTGTTGCTCCTGCCTGAATTCTAGCATCAAGCAGTCATTGGATAGGCTGTTCTGTAGCTTACACTCCCCTAACTGAAGCAGGGACTTTAAGCAGTTGTGAATCTGGGCCAAGTAAGCAACCAGTCTAGATAACCGAAACGAAAAACAAAATGGTAAGAATCCAATTATCTTCAATTCACGAGGCAACTCAGTTTTCAATTTCAATAAATATTTATTGGGAGGCTACTATGTGTTAGGAACTGTTCTAGGTGCTGGGAATCCAGCAGTGCAAAAGGCAAGATTTCTACCTCCATGGAGCTTATATTTTTGTAGTGAAGACAAACAATAAACAAATTATTAAATGAGTCAACTCCAAATAGTGATAAATGTGCTACAAAGAAAATAAAGGAGCCTAATTTGATAAAATTACTAGGGCCTGGGGGGCAGGGGACATCATAAAATGATCATGGTGGGGGAAAGTCTCTCTTAGAAAGTGATGTCTGAGCTGGGACCTGAATGACAAACCAAAGGAAAAAAACATCTGTGTGAAGACTGGGGGGAGAGTGTTCTAGGCAGGGAAGAGCAATGCAAAGGCCCTGAGGCAGAGAACAGAAAGAAGACCCAAGAACACGGTCCACCATTGACTGAAGGGAAGAGTGGTAGGAGGTGTGGGCCATAGGGAGGTCAGTATTCTCAGGAAAATGAGAAACCATTGGAGAGTTTTAAGCAATGAAGGAAGTGATATGGTCAGGTAAATAGTGTTGCCTTTTACTCAACTTTATATATCTATAGTCCAGATCTACAAAGTCCTCCAAAATATGTAACTATATCTGCTGTCAGAATGTTAATGAGGATGTTATGTTGGTTTCACAGCACACAGTGTTTTCTCTATGAGGAAATGAAGAGGTAGTGTAGTGGTTAAGAGTAGGGACTCTGGAGCCAATCCTCCAGGCAGGGTTTGAAGGCCTGCTTTCACTTGCATGACCTTGGGCAAATCATTAACCTCTGTGTCCCTCAGTTTCCTCATCTATAAAATGGGACCGATAGTCCATTTTGGATGGTTGAGAGAATTAAGCGAGTGGTACTCAAGCACAGGTAAGCACTATATAAGTGTTCACTATTCGTGTTGTTAGGAAACAACTGTTTGGCTTTAGTGCATTGATTTGTCTTTACCTTGTGGACATTATGAATTCTGTAACTGACTGGGCTTTCTTTGGAGTCTATGTGATAGAAATCTTGAGGCCATCTTTTGTGGTCTCCTCACAGGAGTTGTATTGATTTTATTTGGGTTAACATCCTCCCAATTTCCATTTTATGGCTTTGCCCTAGTTTTCCTTTTCATATCTTAACTTTAAAAAATATATTGCTCCAGGTGTTAGTAACTATTTTACATGTTGTATATATTTGCTAAAAATAAGATAGACCATACATAGTTTTGCAGCTTAATTTGTTCACTTAACTATATATCCAGAAGAACGTCCCTTGCCAGAAATGATATTTCAGCCAATCATATATAAATGAGGAATCATAGCTAATGTAATTAGTTCCAATTGAGTCAATTAGAAGTGTTACTATCTTGTTTTTACTAGTATAAAAGTAATACTTGTTTCTTGGTTAAATATTCAAATAGTACTGAAGTAGATAAAACAAAAATTGTACCTATTTCTAACTTTGTCTTCATGCAGTCTCTGTTTCCTTATAATCTGGGAATTTGGGGAAATAAAGTGGGTATAAATATATGCCAACATGCGTATATAAAATATGGTCTGATCTCAATGGGAAAATGTTAGTTTATATAGTTTGGGAAAGAATCTTTTTTTAAGTTAAGAGCAACAAGTTCTTAATTATATCATCTTGCATTTTCTTTTCTATTTCTGATGCCTATGCCTTTCAAATTCTTATATTAGTCATTGAACAGATACTAGCAATAGCTTGCACTAGGGTATATGCTAGATTAGGAGTCAAGGGATGTGAGTTTAATTCTGTTTTGCCTCTAACCAGCTATGAACATTAGAGAGATCTGGGTTCTTGAGGCTTTGAATTAAAAAACGCTCTTCTCTACACCATGCAGAATCCCCCCATCCCCTGCCCCCCATACTTTCCAGTCCGTTGAATATATCTGGTCTTTGAGTTCTCGGAAATGGGATACAAAAATATGCAACATACAATATGTAGTTTGATGTAAGAACATTTATTTGTATACAGAAATAGTATATGTTAACCCTTGGATTTCTTTGTTTTCTGCCTGTACTCTTTAAGAATAGATAAAACCTAAGAAGCTTGATATCCTCCTTGACCCACGGAGGAAGTGTTTATCAGTGTGACGGATCACCAGATAGATTCATTCTGAGCAGAAACAGACGGAGGGTCTTCTTTAAGGTGCATGTCACAGGTTGAGGCAAGGAGACCTCCGCTCCCTACCCCAGAGCTCCAAAGGCCTGAGTGTTGGAACTTCCTGGGGAGTCAGTGCTAAACCTCCCTAGACTCAGCTGCAACAATGAAATGAATCTCCTTCCTATGCAGCAAGTAGTTTGAGGGGGTGAGTGTCATAAGCTGAGCCCCACAAGGGACCCTAGGATCTGGAACTTTCCCCAGCTCTTTCAAAACGGCTCTGAATTCTGGACTCCACGCAGGGTGGAGCAGTTCCCCTCTCAAAGCC
Organism: Cabassous unicinctus; assembly: GCA_029593785.1. Lineage (NCBI taxonomy): Eukaryota > Metazoa > Chordata > Mammalia > Cingulata > Chlamyphoridae > Cabassous > Cabassous unicinctus. The sequence goes on along the minus strand of JAQZBX010004157.1, from coordinate 51,062 downwards.
TTGCCCTGTGGCTTGCATGACGGGACTGCTCTGGGCCTCAGGGACTAGCGTGTTCGCAAGTCGGACAACCTCTGGAGAATGGCCCACCTTTGGGTCTTCTGGGTTGTGTGGCAAACAGCCCACTGGACTCCGGTCTCATCTCACTGCTGTTCCTAACTTGCTGTGGGATCTCTGTGAGAGACTCTGCTGATCACCAGCTATTCCCCTCTGTAAAATGGGGGAAGGGGGCACAATCAAGTAGTGTAATAAGTATAGAGGCCAAGTATTGCTCCAGGCAGGATTGGGGGCCCAAGTTTGCCAGAATCACCAGGTTTTGAAAAGCAGCAGCAAGAAATCTGGATTTTTATGTGAAATTATCTAATTTTTAAATATTGGAAACTGGTTTTGATTCTTTAAAAAATCACTATGAGGCCCAAAGAACACATATTAATAAGCTGTATTTGGCCCGTGGGTGTCAGTTTACCACAAACTCATGACCTGGTTGATTCCTAAGGTTTCTTCCAGCACTCCCTCTCTCTATTAATCTATGGTTCTTATCTTCTGTGAGTGTTTTGGTGCCGTTTACACTGGTGGACTAGCCTTCCTCCCAGAATCCAAACTCTAGAGAGAAAATAGGGAAGGGGTAGGATTAGAGAGTGAGCCGATGTGGAATTTTCCTGTACCCAGTGGCACAGAGAATGTGGATGGTTGGGGCAATGAGCCTTTATATGGGTTTCTCTGTGCAGCTGTGACCATAACTTCCTTAGGAGAATGACTCATTCTCTTATTGAGTAGGGAAGGAGAAAGGTAAAATGTGTTCCTCTAAGTTTTCTTAGCCCTGAGGACTGTGTATTCATCATTACAGAGGTAAGAATCTCTTTGAAACATTCTTTAATGTTGCGGATGGAAGGGGGAGGTAGATAATAGTATTTTTTTTTTTTTTAAGATTTATTTTTATTTGTTTTTTTTATCCCCTCCTTGCTGCTTGTGCTTGCTGTGTCCATTTGCTTTGCGTTTTTCTGTGTCTGCTTGTCTCGCTTTGTTGCATCACCTTGCTGTGCCAGCTTGTCAGCTCACCATGCCTTGCGGGCAGCCTTGCCTTCACCAGGAGGCCCTGGGAATCGAACCCAGGACCTCCCATGTGGTAAACGGGAGCCCAACCAATTGAGCCACAGCTGCTTCCCAGATAATAGTATTTTATACTTTTTTTTTTTAAGAACACTGTTCTTTGAATTGGATTGATCATAACCTTCTAGTTTCTGGTACATTATTTGGTATATGCACAGACCCTCTTTTATTGTATTTTATGTTATTTTGTCTTATTTTTAATTTCTTTCATCCCTTTGTCCATAACCAATCATGCTTTTTCCTGTGCACAACATTTTTTCTTTTAAATGTAAAAGGTTAAAAACAATTCCTACACTTCTTGCTACTGGCATTATAAATACTTACATCTCTAAAAAAGTCTTCGGCTTAGAACTAATCATATCCTGTTGTGCTGGTTTTAAAGTATAATTGGCAAGAGGCTTGGGTGCCTTCTCACACTGTTGCCAAGTACCCTCACCTTATAAAGCTGGTTCAACCAGAGAGCTCTCCCGTGGCCCCTTTACGAAGGCAAAATGTGGAATATTTCACATAGTTCTACGCAAGCATTTCTACTTGAGGGGGCTAGTTAGTACCTCTGTCCTCAGAACTTTGCTTATTGATGTTCTAACTTTGCTGTCATGAGAATGCCTGTCCTGGAGAATAGTTAACTAATAGTTAAAAAAACAGAGGGACTAATTACACTTTCAAACAACCACTATCCTAAATTTTATGGACATTGCTGCCTTGTTTTTCTTTATATGTTTACCACTTACATGTATATTCCTAAACAATACAGTTTTGTTCTGTTTATGAAACTTAACTTAAACTGAATAACATTGTATTATTTTGTGACATGTTTCTTTTAGACTTCATTATGTTTGTGAGATTTATCTATGTGGGTGTGTGTAGCTGTAGTTATTTCATTTTTATTGCTACATGGTATTCCTTTGTTTGAATTATTAATGTTGGTAGACATTTGGATTTTTCTACTTTGGGGTTTTTAGGAAGCTGTGTAACTTTTTCATTAATTTTGGAACTCCTGTAATTTGAATGTCGGATCTCTTGAACTAATCCCCTAATTTTATTATTCTTTCTCGCTACTATTCTCTATCCTTATGTTTTATTCTACCTTCTGGGATACTTCACCAACTTTATCTTCTATCCTTTCTATTGAATTTTAAATTTCTACTATGATATTTTTAATTTCCAAGAGCTCTTTTTGGTTCTTGAATATTTCTTTTTTAAAGGCACTTGTTCTCGTTTCATCTTCACTCTATCTTTTCTTTTTCTCTCTGAGGATATTAACTATAGTTTTTTAAAAAAATTTTTCCCTCCTGAATTCCTCTATTTCATTTTTTATATTAGAGGCTTTTCTTAGTTATCTGATCATCCTTGGGTGTCCATTCATTTAAAAATGAGATACTAAAAAGCTGATAAGAAGGAAGGGTTTGTAGATTGGCTAACTATTACAGAATGAGCAGCTCTGGATCCAACAGTTTTGTTGGATATACTTCCTGCCTCTCCCAAGTGTTAATACCTTTTCTGTTAGGTTGGCCAGTTTCTTTGAACATAAATCTCAGTCTTTTTTTCCAGGGACTAGATGTTTGGCTGCTTGTGTTCTAGGAGTCAAATGGAGTGGGCTTTTGGGACAGGGCATTTTACCATTCAATATGGTTTTCATTTAATTCTCCTCTTTTCATGTGGTTCCTCACCTTCCCCTCAACCCTGGCCACCTATACCTAATGTTTCCAAAAACATGGTGCATAGCATTCTCAGAGAGTAAATACTAGTTTTCTGCCAGGGTGGGGGAATCCTAATTGTCTGGGGGCGAGGGCAAGATCTTTGAAAGACTTTCCATCAATCCTCCTATTTTTAGCTTCATCTTGCACTTGCTGCATTTAGAAGTTCTCTGTTCTTCTGTTTTAGAGTCTTTCCGGGGTTCTGCAAATTGCCTTCTTCTTATCTTCCTTTCCTGTTGGTTTAGATTTCAGTGTTTTGTTTTGCTAAGTCAGATAACATCTGTTCATTTGCTTTCCAGATCCCAAAATTTGGTTGACATCTTTAATCTGCTGTCATCTTTCCTTAGTGTTTATTTCCTTGTTATTCCTCACCATCAGTCGTGCTTTAGGTTGCAGCAGAGATAAACATGTGTGGTCAATCTGCTATATTAAATGGAAGCTGAAAGTACCACAATTTATCTAACCAATTTCTTGCTAATGGAAACTGATTCCAATGTTTTTGAAATTACAGTTAATGCATCTGCACCCTTTTATAAACATATCTGAGCATTTGGGGAGTATTACTATATGACAGATTTCTAAATATAGAAGCATTGGGTCAGAAGTTTGATAGATGCTGCCAAATGTCACTCCAAAAATTGAACCAACAATATTCTTGCCAACCATGATCATGGATAGAACACATGATTTTTATTAATGAACCAGCTACATGTCCTCTTTGATCCTTGGTTGATAAGTTGTTGGACTGAAAACACTTCCTTTATTTAATAATCTTGGCAAACTTTCATCTTAGATAATTAAAACACTTTATGCTAAACATTACTGTATTACAGTTCTTCAAGAAAAAAAAAATAGTATGTGGATGGTTAACTTAGCTTATCAGCAGGAATGGATCCAATAAGATGACTTGACTTTTCTTTGTTTCTACTGTATTCTTATGGCTCAACATCCTTCAGCTCCATAGACTTCCAGAACTTTTAGGATTAGAGGACCTGATGATTGATTTGTAATAGTCTGCTTTGACTAAATTACTTTAGTGAGAAATGTTCATTTATTTGTTTTCTGTTACAAACTCATTCTCTTGATTCAGGTCCTCCTGCTGCAGACCTGGCTGCTGGCCCATCTAATTACTTGAGTGTTTGTACAAAAATATAAAAATGTATTTGTTTCATACTGATATTTAGGCTTGCAATTCTGGTGGTAAAACTATGTGGGACAGAGAGCCAAGCTGAGAAATTGGGAAGAGTCATGGCCTGAGAGTTCAGCAGTTGTGAGTTTGAATCTTTGCTCAGCCACATCTGACACAATCATGTAAGCTCTGAGCTATACTTATATGATGTGAATAAAAATGCTGCCAGTAACCAATCAGGACTTTTGGGTGCAAGAGACTCAATGCAATTTAAAGCAAAAAGCTAATTAATTGATTCACTTAACAGAGAACTCTAGGAGTGGAATTTAGATATAGCTGAATTCAGATGTTTAAACCACTTTAGAAATACGTATTTATCAATCCCTCACTCCTACTTTCTCCTAGGTTGGCTTCATTTTAGGTGGGTTCTCTCTAAGTGGCCACCAGCAACTTTGTGCTTATATTCTGTGACTTGAGAACTCCATGCAAATAAGGCACGTCTTCTCAGTTGTTCCAACAAATGTCCCAGGATTGATTCTTATTGGTCTAGCTTGATTCATAAGTCTCTGAATGAATCATTGTGTCTCTAACTGGCCAGGCCTTTCCAGGAACATGTAGAGTCAAGGCACATGAACGAGAATGGGTAAAGAGCAGTTGCCTAAAGGAAGATTAAGATGCTATTGCCTAAAGGAGAAGGCATGGATGTTGGGCAAAGAGAAGAGATGACTTTACCCTTCTCTACCTTCCTCACTAGATTGGTTTTAGGCTTAAATACAGTGATTTTGTGACTATTAACTCCATAATACTAAACAATAATATAAGTTGTCCTTTTTGTTTAATTTTATGGATACTCAACTATGATTACATAATGCAGAATTACCCAGATAAATTATTTATAGTTAATTTCTGCAAGTCCTTTCAGGCATGAATGGTTTATCCCCATTCTTGTTCTTAAACTGCTCTTGTCTCAGTCCACATAAGATAAAGGCTAATTTCAAGGGAAGAGCAATAATAATCTTTAGTGGATACTCTATATATATTTATCCTCATCTTTATAGGGTCTTGTTTAAAATGCTTAGGTCAACAAAACCATAATCATGATAGATTATTCTGTCCCAATATATAATGGTTATGGTCAATTAAGATGTGTATAGCTTTAAGACATTGAAATTAATCTTTCATCTGTTTGTACAGCACCATAAAAAAGGAAGCCAATGGGAGGACATGGATATCAGGCATGATGTCAATCTCAGAGTGTGACAGCATCTTCCAAATATTCCTTTTTTCTCCTGGCAACCTATTTTGATATTATCTATGAATTTATCTAAACTTTTTTTGAATCTATTTATAGTTCAATTAGTATTGTCTCTGGAACGCCATAATTTTTTTTAGGTGCTAAAACTTGGTTTTGAAATTTTATTAAAAAATGTATTTGCAAACTATATCCTCAATGGTGAGGATTTTATGATGGTGATACCCATCCTGTCTCCGATTGAGAGAAGGCTTAGATCCCATGGGGCAGATGGATAGAACTGTATTGCTTGCAGTTGCAGACACTCTCCGCTTCTTAAGATGGGCGTTGTCCATCATCATCCTTTCGTTAGTCCTGGGTGAGTCCAATTAACTGGTGAGTAGGTGTTGCAATTCTGCTGAGATTCAGGGCTCAACTGACATATGAACAGACTGAAGATTTAAGTCTCTGGGACATATATTTAACAAGTATATTGCTAATTATAGGTTCAAATAAAAGGGGCAGAAGAGCCATGTGTAGGGAAATTATAAATGAGTCTAACTCTGTTACATTGGGGAGCATATATTCCAAAGTGTGGCCCACTGCCCGGATGCCAAATTCCTGAGATTGTCTGCCCTGCCTACAGTGTCTGGATGTGTCTGGAAAAAGACGTTGACCCAAAGGGAAAAATATAAAATATAAATGAGTTTTTATAGCTAAGAGACTTCAAAGTGAGTCGGGAGGTTATTTCAGAGGTCATGCTTATGCATGTCTCAGCAGGATCTCATTGCCTGCCACTGTAAACAGTGCCTCAAACAGTGGGGTTCCTGAGGGCATCTTAGCATTTTTAATGAAGATATTAAATACAAAACCGAGTGAAACATTGCACACATCTCTCCTGCTGAATTTACTGAAAAACAACCGCCCCCTCCCAATAGGCTCTTCCAGGTACCGGCCCCCTCAGGGAACATAATTTTTTTATAGATTCTTTGAACAATTGCATGACAACTGATTGGGGAGAGTGCAATTACTATCATGGGAAGATGCAAAACTCCTTTGTGCTGATGCTAAAGCCATTTATCAGGCTGTCTCTCCTGGGTTGGAGTCAGATCCTTCTCCACTGTGTTCTCAAATGTAGGGTCCTATCTAGACCACCAGTGCTTTCATTGACACCTTCCTCTTTCTAAGCTTGAGGTGGGGCAGGGGCTGTCTTCTTTTCCTCCAAAGAAATTGTCTTTATGAAATAAATAAATCCTCTTTTTAATCTCCACAACTCGAGTTGTGAAATGAGAATTTTTTCCTTTATAAGTGCCGAAGGTAGTCCTCTGGTCCCTCACATGGAATTTCACAGTTATGTTATCTTGGTATCTCAACTGAAACTTTAACATACTGTTTTTCTTATAAACTGGCATGATCTCCTCCAGGCTTCAGGAGCTGCCTGTACTTTTTGAGATTTAGTCACAAGTCTAGGTGCACCATATCTACTTACCATGATTTTACATTCTTCAAGACCATCGACCTTTGACCTATATCTTTGTCTATTGAAAAAGAGCCCTATTTTTAAAAAATTTCTTTTCATATGCAGACCCTTCATATCCGCAGTCTCTTAAGTTGTCTATCTCTGATCCTTTACAAATTGCTATACTTTTCTTGATTTTCAAGTGATCAGATTGCATGCAGCATTATCCTATTTCCCTTGATGATGGCTTTTTATCATAAAAGGATATTGGACTGATATCTTTAGGAAATAGTCACCAATAAGTTTTGCACCTTTCCCCCCATGGTATCTGAAGCAACAGACCATATAGTGTGTTTACAGATATAACACAACAAAAGAAAATATTGGCTCAAAATGATAGTATGAAATATATATCCAAATGATATTATCCGTTTTGAATTAGGGACCTTGGGAATTTTAAAATCAGATTATCATTGTTCACAATATTTTCAAGCCTCCTCTTTTGAAATTACTTTAAAATAGTTTCTTTTTTTTTCATTTATTGAACTATATGACTCATACATAAACTTACATAAACAATAAGTGTATAGTAATAGTTGAGAACTTACAAAACATGCATAACATCATATGGGGTTCTCAACCTCACCCTACCACCAATACCTTGCATTGTTGTGAAACATTTTTAACTAATGATTAAAGAGCATCCTCAAAATAGTACTACTAACCAAAGTATCTCACATTTGGTGTATTTTTCCCCCAACCTACCTTATTATTATTATTATTTTTATATCATTTGTATGTGAACATACATAAACAATAAGTGTTTATTGTTTACCCACCACCAACATCTTGCATTGTTATGAGACATTTGTTACAAATTATGAAAGAATATCATCAAAATCTTACTACTAACTATAGTCCTTATCTTACATTTGGTGTATTTCCCCCCCCAACCTACCTTATAATTATTTTTTAAATATATTCTTATGACAGAAGTTGTAAACTTAACAAAACAATCATACACATGTGCAGAATTCCCATACAACACCCCTCTATCAACATACCATGGTGGCACATTTGTTACAGATTATGAGATAATATCAGATTATTTCCAGGTCCATAGCATACATTTGGCATACTTTTTCCATACTCCTGCATTGACAACACAGTACATCTTTGGCATAGATCCATGAATGTTACATTATTACTGTTAACCACAGTCCAGAGGTCATTCCAGTTGTATTTTTCCCATGCTTCTCCATATTCCCACCACCCTGCAATAGTGATGTATACCTGCTCTAGCTCACAAAGGACACTCTTGCATCTGTACCATCAACCACAATTTCATCCACCTCTGGGTTTACTGTGTTATTCTGTCCCAGATTATTCTCTAGCTTTCTGTCAGTTTGCGTTTGTATCCTTAGAATACCCTTTTCAGTCACAGTCCCATTTATAATCCAGCTGTTACTATAATGTGTTACCATCAATTCTATACATTTCCACACTTTTACAGTAAAGTTAATTAAAACTTCTACATACATTAAACATCAGTAGTCCACCTCAGTCCTCTTCTTATCTACTTTAAGAATGCACCACCTACCACCAGGTCTTGAAGATATTTTCCTACATTTTCTTCTAGAAGCTTTATGGTTCTTGCTTTTATATTTAGGTTTTTTATCCTTTTTGAGTTTATTTTTGTATAAGGTGTGAGATAGGGGTTCTCTTTCCTTCTTTCGGCTGTGGATATCCAATTCTCCCAGCACCATTTGTTGAATGGACTGTTCTGCCTGAGCTGGGTGAGTTTGACAGGCTTGTCAAAAATCTCTCGACTCTATATGTGAGGGTCTGTTTCTGATCCATCAGTTTGGTTCTATTGGTCTGTGTGTCTGTCTTTATGCCAGTACCATGCTGTTTTTACTGCTGTACCTAGGCAATATGATTTAAAGTCCAGAAATGGGAGTCATCTAACTTTGCTTTTCCTTTTTAAGATGTTTCTGCCTATTCAGGACCCCTTACCCTTCCAAATAAATTTGATAATCATGCTTTCCATTTATTTTTTAAATGCTGGTGGAATTGTTTTATCAGGATTGCACTGAATCTGTATATCAATTTGAGTAGAATTGACGTCTTAATGATATTTAGTCTTCCAATCCATGAGCATGGAATGTTCTTCCAATTATTTAGATCTTTTTTGATTTCTTTTAACAATGAGTGGTAGTTTTTTAAATACAAGTGCTTAACATCATTGGTTAAGTTTATTCCTAAATATTTGGGTTTAATCTGTCATATTTTATTTTCACCACTCTTTTGAGACTTTTAGTTACTTTTACTGATATAATCTTCATTTCTAGACTCTCTTCCAAGCCTCTCTCTCCTGTTTTTTCTTTTCAGGCTGTAGCACACCTTTTAATATTTCCTGCAAAGCCGGTCTCTTGGTTATAAACTCTCTCAGTTTCTGTTTATCTGTGAATATTCTGAACTCACTCTCATTTTTGAAAGACAATCTTGCTGGATATAAGATTCTTGGCTGCAAGTTTTTCTCTTGCAGTATCTTAAATATATCATACCACTGTCTTCTTGCCTCCATAGTTTCTGATGAGAAATTGGCACTTAATCTTATTGGGTATCCCTTATATGTTATGCATTACTTTTCTCTTGCCGCTCTCAGAATTCTCTCTTTGTCTTTGGCATTTAACATTCTGATTAGAATGTGTCTCAGAGTTAGTCTATTCACATTTATTCGGATGGGAGTATGTTGTGCTTCTTGGACATGGATATCCATGTCCTTCAATAGGGTTGGGAAATTTTCTACCATTATTTCTTCAAATATTCCTTCTGCCCCTTTTCCCTTCTCTTCTTCTGGGAAACCCATGCTACGTATGTTTGCATGTCTCTTGCTGTCGTTTAGTTTTTGAGACCTTGTTCAATTTTTTTCCCATTCTTTTCTCCATCTGTTCTTTTGTATGTTTGCTTTCAGAGGCCATTTCTTCAAGCTCACCAATCCTTTCTTCTGCCTCCTCAAATCTGCTATAGTATTAAGATTCCAGTGTATTTTTTATTTCATTTATTGTGCCTTTCACTCCCATAAGATCTGCTATTTTCTTATGCATGCTTTCAAATTCTTCTTTGTGCTCATCCAATGTCTTCTTAATATTCTTAATCTCTTTAGCCATCTCACTGAATTCATTAAGAAGATTTGTTTGAACATCTATGGTTAGTTGTCTCAACTCCTTTATGTCATCTGGAGGCTTCTCTTATTCCTTTAACTGGACCATATCTTCCTGTTTCTTGTTGTGGATTGTAATTTTTTGTTGGTGTCTTGGCATCTGGCTTACTAGATATATTTATTCTGCATGCAGTTTCTCTCTTTAGTTTAGGGCTTTCTTGCCCTTTCTCCCTTGCTGGTTTTGTAGTAGGAGCCAAGGATGTAGTTGGTGCTGTAAGCTGTGGAGGCTCAAGCTGCCCTCATTTCCCCAGGGACCGATGAAGCTTCTCCCAACTTTCTCCTTTGCCAGGGTAGGGACAGAGCCACAGCTGTGTGTAATAATCCAAGTCATGCAGGCCTAGACTGCAGTTGCCCAGAGACACTGATGAAGCTTCAAGTTCCTTTGTCCCCTGCCTAGGGCAGGGACGGAGCTGCAGGTGTGGGCAGCAATCTATGCTGTGCGCGTCCAAAATGATGGCGGTTGCCCCGGATGACTTCCGACTATTCAGTCTGCCTGCCGAATATACCTGCAGTTACCTGGAGAGGCTGGTGCAGGGTCTGCCAGCTTCCTCCCTGCTGGAGGTGGGGCTGAAGTCTAAGCTAGGGCTGCAGGCCGATCTGGGTGAAAGAAGCTGGTGCCTACCAGCACTGTGATTTTCAGTCAGCCCAGCTTCCCCTCGTGCTGGGGGTGGTGTCAAAATGGCAGCTACTGGACTCTTTCTGACTGGGACATGTTCAAACTTTAGCTGTTCTTAGGGTTATAACTTTAGCCAGCCGAATTTACTAATCAGTAGCTGAAATTGGTGGCCAGCCATCTCTTGTTCCCCTGGTTTTGAGAATTGGAGCTTCCAATTCCAGCCACAGAATAGCTCCTGAGGCAGCTTGGACGGCCAGAGTAGGATCATCACCAGCCTCCATGGCGTGGCCTGTATTTTCCTGAAGAGGCTGGTGCAGGTCCCACCAGCTTCCTCCCTGCTGGAGATGGGGCTGGGGTTTATGCTAGAGTTGGAATCTGATTTGGATGGAAAAAAGCTGGTCCCTACCAGCACTGTGATTTTCAGTCAGCCCTGCTTCCCCTCATGCTGGGGGCAGAGTCAAAATGGCGGCTACTGGCCTCTTTCTGACTTGGACAGTTTCAAACTTTTGCTGTTCTTCGGGTTATACTTTAGCCTGCCAAATTTACTAATCAGTAGCTGAAGTTGGTGCCCAATAGTCTCTTCCTCCCCTGTTTTTGGGAAGTGGAGCTTCAAATTCCAGCTGTGGAATAGCTCCCAAGGCGGCTTGTGCCGCCAGTGGAGGATGGGCACCAGGCGCTGGGGTGTGAAGTGCTCTACTTATGGATCTTCTCTGCAGATGGGCAGTCTCCTCCTTCCACTCTTTCAAGGATGTTGCAAGATGTTCTTCTGGTCCCCTGGAGCCCCTAAACAGGTGCTTTATAGGTTCTTTGGACAAAGAACCTGGGTGATTGCTAACTGCCCTATAGCACGAGCTGACTCTAGGAGTTCTTTATTCTGCTGCCGTTTTGCTGGTTGTCTGTTTCTTTCTTTCTTTTTTTTTTTTTATTAGAGATGTTGTGGATTTACAGAATAATCATGCATAAAATACAAGATTCCCATATACCTCCCCACCACCAACACCTTGCATTGGTGTGGGATATTTGTAATAACTGATGATAGCACTTGTTTGCAATTGTATTATTTTTTTAAAACAGTAGCTACCTCTGTTACCCTTGATGAAAGATTATTAAATAGTACTATTAACTATCTTCCATAGTTTACATTAGGTGCATTTTTCTCCATATACCACCTTATTATTAGCACCTTATATTAGTGTGGTATATTTGTTATAATTCATCTACTTGTACTGATAACTATAGTCCTTCATCTAAAATAGGGTTCACTATGTTATGCAGTCCTATGTTTTACCCTTTAATTTTTATTCTAGTTACATATACGACCTAAAGTTTCTCCTTTTAACCACATTCACCTATACAGTTAGTGCTGTTGATTATACTCACAATAATATGCTACTATCACCGCCATCCATTTCCAAACCTTTATCATCAGCTAAATAGAAATTTTGTATAAGTTAATCATCAACTCCCCATTCTCTAACTCCAGTCTACCTCCTGGTCACCTATATTCTAGATTCTAACTCTATGAGTTTGCTTATTATAACATATCAGTGAGATCAAACAAATATTTGCCCTTTTGTGTCTGGTTTATTTTACTCTGAATAATGTTTTCAAGGTTCATCCATGTTGTTGAGTATATCAGGACTTCATTCCTTTTTACAGCTGAATAGTATTCCATCATATGCATGTACCACATTTTGTCTATCTATTCATTGGTTGTTGGACATTTGGGTTGCTTCCACATTTTGACAATTAGGAATAAATGGTCTGTTTGCCTTATAGTGGTTCAGTTTCCCTTTTCATGCAGCTTTTCTGCCTCAGCAACTTCTTGTGTTTGGGGATCTTGACTCACAGAACCAGATGGAGTCAGTGTTCAGAAACACCAGATTTTTTTCATTTAGGTGCACCAGCTATTAGGGACTGAGCTGGGAGTGTGCACAGCTTGCCAATATTTCCACCATGGGTCACTCTGATTTCCAGGGGGCCACTTTGTATGCTTGTGCATGCCAACCCCTAGGGCCCTGCCTTGGGCCTATGTGGCCTTGTGTCCCTGTGCCTGAATGTGTATGGGCCTGTAAGTCACTGACATTGGTGGCTCTGTGCTCAGGCTGAAGAGCCGCCACTGTGAGTCTCTTCAACCCATGTAGGAGATGCTCAGTGTCCAGACTGCCCTCCTATCTCTCTTTTTTTTTTTTTTGGTGCTTTTTTTTCTTTGATTCAGCATTTGTAGTATCTTTCTTCAGTCTCTGTTGTCCTCCAGAGTTCCAAGTGAGTTGAATCTGACTCTTTATTTAGCTATCTCTAAGGGAAAACATCACCAGGGATATCTTATGGTGCCATCTTAATGATGTCACTCCGATGACTATGATTTTTGGGAACATCAAAAAGTCAATGGGGACCAATTCTGATGAATGGTATTGATGATCACTTCGTGCAGTACTGTTGAGGTCAAAATAGTATTTCTATAAAATGATGAGCCTAGTTTTCTTATTTAAATGACTGGCTTTGAAATCAGTAACAAAAGATTAGTTTCAAAGTCTTTTTCCACAATGATAAGGCTGTTGTAATATACTCACATGTTCTGGAGATGGTTACTTAAAAGTAAAAAGCACACAATCACTATTTCCTTCTTCACAAAAGTCTGACAGGGATGAAAACCACCCCCTACTCACTTTCCTGATAGACCAGTCCTAATTCTGACTCTTGTCACACCAAACCTTCTATTATCCTCATATTTGACAGAATAATCGCAACCAGATCTTAGTATCTCTGTGTATAACTTATATTTTAGTTCACTATGAATTCTCTGCAGCCTAGACCATATCCTTCCTCCTATCCTCTTTTATAAGGGAGAGGTAGTCCTTTGGGAATCCTCCAAACTACTCAGCAAAGGAGCATCTATAGATTTCTATGGCATGATTTTTTTTTTTTTAAGGAGGTACTGGGGATTGAACTCAAGCCCTCGTACATGGGAAGCAGGTGCTTAACCACTGAGCTACATCTGCTCCCCAACGAGAGGTTTTTTTTTGTTGTTGTTGTTTGTTGTTTGTTGTTGCTTGAGGTACTGGGGATCGAACCCGGGATGTTGTACATGGGAAGCAGGCACTCAACTGCTTGAGCTACATCTGCTCCCCTACGGCATGGTTTTGCGGGGGAAATGTAACTGTTGTCAGTTTGTTGCGGCAGCTGCTCTTATCCCAGGTGTTGTTATGAGTCAACGTATTAAAGTGAACTTATTTTAAAGCCTCACTGAACTTCTCTCCCAACTTATTGACTTGAGGATGAGGGGATTTGGTCCCATGCCCTAAATGGCACTTGTACAGGCATGTAATTAGTTCAGAAAGGAAATTCCACTTACATAAGGCTGTGGTGCCATGATGCTGCACTCCATGGTCAGTGAAGAGCAGGTACTCAGATCCGCTTCTGAGAGAAAATGATGTATCTCTCTTCCTTAGCACAGTGACTGGTACCTCAAAATGGCAACTGCTGTTGTTGTGATGATATTGGTCTGTAGAACCCAAATGGTGGGTTATCTTTTTGCCACACCACTCCAGTGTTTCCGTTAAACACTCAATTAGTTAGATGTTATTTGCCCTTAGAGAAGCCTTGTTACTTTGTCCCAGGATGGTCATGCTCATTCAGAGGAATCTCTACAAAGAGTCAGAGCCCACAGCCATAAGAGGGATTCAGGGTGGCTGCCTTCTGTCCATTGGCAATGACAGGTTCTGCATTTTCTCCCATAGTTCCAAATTTCTTTTTTTTTTTTTTTAAGGAGGTACCAGGAAATGAACCTGGGACCTCATACATGGGAAGCAGGCACTCAACCACTGAGCTATTTCTGCTCCTTGCCAAATATAATTCTTGAGCATCCTTTGACCTACAGGGGTCAATTCAGTACCAGTAAGTCACACACATCTCTTTGGGTCCATCTGGAACACTGTATCTACTCTTTTCTGATTTAGGACCTTTGACCTGCTGGCTACAAAAGCCACTTGCTCTTCAGAGTCACTGTTAATCATATTATAAAACAATGGAATGAGAGAAATAAGGTATTGAGGAGACCTCATTTCCTTAATATTAATTTTCTTTTCGGTTTTTGTTTCCAGACTCATTTCTATCACATCACATGATTTTCTTATATATTTTGACTTTTTTTTGCTTTTGCAGAAAATGTAATGATGATTTTATTAATCCTAAATCTCCTTCACTGACTAAGGTGAGAGGGCAGCCTATTTCTCAGTCCTTTGTGATTATTTTTTTTTTAAAGTAAACCAGTTGGGACTTTTATATACAACCCCAGTGCCAGGCCGTGAGCTTGGTGCCCACTAACCCAGCAAGACAGGCATTATCTTCCACATTGTATAGAATGGGGACCCGAGAAGCTTTCTGATCAAGAACAACTTTGACTGGTTGCCACTAATGCCAGAGATTTCTGTCTTTGCTTTGGTTTATTTCACATCTTGGAGAAATTCTGCTTGTTGCATGTATGTAATCATGGATTTTTACCAATAGGGCAACATTTCCTTGAGTAGTGATGGTTTGCCAACAGAGTATTTATTTCCAAGGGTATGTTTCTTCTTTTATCCATTTGAAAGCAGAATTAGGCTTAGAATGGCCACATATATGTAAGTCTGCATTACAATTGTATGTGCTTGTGCAGTTTTCTAAACAGTTTCCACTTAAATTAATTTCCTTAATTTCACCAGCATGTACCTGCTGATCTAGTCAGGCCACTCTCCTTTTTGTACATAAACACACCATGATTGTCACTTGCTTCTTTGCCCTGATTCATATTTTTCCTCTCACGTCTATTGTTTTTCATCTTTCCCTCTGTGTTTCTTCACATGCCTTCTCAACCTCTGTGCCTTTATGTATACTATTCCTTCTGCCTGAATTGCTCTTTTTGCCACCCTGAGTTGCTCTCCCCAATGCCTGTCTCAGGCATTTGTTTGCCAATAACATAGACTCATTAAACTGGTGGAAAGGAAAGGAAAACTTTTTTGGAATGTTTACACGGACAGGAAGAACTTTGGCCGTAAAGTACTTTGGGGAACCAAAAGTACTTTTCTCCATTTCACCCTCTCTTAGTTGCTACATGGTTCCTTGCTCCAGATCTATGTCAGGGTATCTCAACCTTGTCACTATTGACATTTTGGACTAGATGATTCTTTATTTTGGGTGTAGTCTTATGCCTCTGCCCACTGGATGCCAATAGCATTCTCCTTTTGTGACAACCAAACATTGCCTTCAGACATTGCCCAGTGTGCCCTGGCAAGGGGTAGGGGACAGATTGTCCCTGGTTGAGAACTACTGGTCTATATGAAACTGCTTCCTTGTATCCTTGGAAGTTGCTTCAACAACTCTGTGTACATGGCCGAAAACGGCTCCCCAGCCCTGGCTCTACAACATCACCCAGCTCCAGACTGACACATTCCCTCCATTTCCCACTCCCATCTCCAAGGTGGTAGAATCTCAGATTTGATTCAGCCTTTGGATTGGTTCCTTGGCATCAGGTGTGTGCTTGTGGTGCAACCAGCCTGGCCAGGGAGTTGGCTCATACATCAGAGTGTTGTGAGGATTAAATGAGTTAACACATGTAAAAGGCATCAAGAGCACAGAGTGGCACATAGTGAATGTTATTTAAGCATTAGTTATCATGATTTTTTTTTATTCCCAAGGGTCATTGTGATTTATTATCGCAATTTTCAACAGTGTACTCATGCATTTGTGGTTCCTTAAGGCAGGGCTTTCCAACCTTTCTCACCGGGCAGATCTTGAAAATCAACTCTCTAGGGCACAATGGGGTAAACCATGAGGCTGCCCTGGCCCTGCAACTGGCTGGGGCACTGGCTATCCAAGGCTCTGCCCAGCTGCATCATGGGCCAAGAGACCCATATCACACCAGCTCTGCAGTTGGGAAGCTCTGAATTTAGGGGTGTTGATATGTTTCTATATGAAGCTGTGTTGAATTTCCTGGGTCTTTTTTTGGTGTGTGTGTACATCTTTTTCTCTTCTTTTTTCTTTTGTTTCCTTTGTTTTCTTTTCTCTCCTCCCTTTCTCACTCCCTACCTCTTTCCTACCATTCTTCCCTCCTTTTGTCTATTCTACTGCTATTAAACTGCTAACAATTACCTTTCACAGTTAGTTTCAGCTATGTCTGTGGCACCTTTTATTTTTCTCACACGATGATTACTATGATTTGTCACTGGAAGGCTTGCAAACCTTAAAATCAAATGTATTATATAGAATACAAAGTGAAAATACATTGACTGAACAGACCTTTGGAATGCTTCTAAGAATAAAGTGTATTAATTTTGTAGCATAGATTTCGGTCATTTTTTTTTTTTTTTTACTGTGTTCTTGGAAAATGAGAAACCAAGTAACCTGAATTTGTATTATTTGACACTCTAAGTGAGATATATGGGTTTACTACATTAGACTAAACTATACTTTTCGATCTTATAGGTGATTAACTGTTTTGTAGATATCAAATGTTTATTTTCTCTGTTTAGATTATTTTCATTCAAAGAGTCTAAAAATATGCAGCATAACTCCAGCCTTTACTTATTTTTATTCTGAAAACAGTAAGTAACTCATTCTCATCCTGGCCCCCAATGAAGAGAATTTTGTCATTGTCAGTGTTCTCTCAAGAAGTTTATCAAAGAGAAGATTTTCTCATGTGATCCTAAAATGCCATGAGAAAGAACATTACATTCTCCTTCTGTCTAGTGCAGTTGCCCCAAAGTGGACTTTTTCACTCCATGTTATTTACTCATCAAATATTGCATCACTTTGTCAGAGAAAAACAATTTTGAAAATTATGATGAAAGGCCATGCTGGAATAATTTTTAAATTTTATCCATATACAAATACATACTGTAGCAGTTTGGCAGTTTGATAGTTATGAATTCCAAAAATAGATATTGGATTATGCTTGTAAACTGGTCTGTTCATCTGGGCATGATTAAGTTATGATTAGGGCTTTGATTGGGCCACGTCAGTAGGACATTGAGCCACGCCCCTTGGTGGGTGGGGTCTCAAAGATAAAAGACATGGCAAAGGACAGAGTTGGAGTTTTTTAACTTGGAGTTCTGAAGCTGAGTTTTAACACTGGAGCCCGGGGAAGCAAGCACACAGAAGAGCTTGGTTGTGAGGAAGGAGGGAAGGCCCTGGGATAGAGATGAGCAGTTCCCCTGGCAGTTCACAGCTGGCCTTGTGGAGAGAGGCAAAGCCTAGAGAGCCTCATAGTCTACATCTGACCTTGTGGAGGAAACAGAGGCGCTGAGCCCAGAGAGAAACGGAGTCCCGGGAAGAGAGGAACCCAAGAAACCTGAAAAACCTGAACCCTGGCAAACATCAGCAGCTGTTTTGCTCCAACACGTGGCAACAGACTTTGGTGAAGGAAGTAACTTATGCTTTACGGCCTGGTAACTGTGGGCTTCTACCCCAAATAAATACCCTTTATGAAAACCAACCAATTTCTGGTATTTTGCATCAGCACCCCTTTGGCTGACTAATACACATACAACATACATGTTCACATATATGAAAAAAGAATAAAAAAATTGAATTGTCAATTGGATTTTTCCTCAGTCAACCTTAAACTATGATTGTAAAATTTCTCTTTCCACAAATAGCACTCTTTGTTTTCACCCCGTTGGGAAAAAAAGAGTGAGAGGGAACCCTTTAATCCACATATGAAAGGGCAATACCAGAGCAAAACCCTCCCAAGTATTAATGGGAGGATAAAATCTTGACAAATTTGAATAAAGAGTTCAAAGGTGAACAGGATAAATATCCAAAATGGCAAATGTCAACTATGCCGAATATATAGAAAAGCACACGTGAATCAATGTTAAATGGAAAAATAAGATAGCATGGGTTTACTGCTTTTTTTATATAAAAACAGTTTTTGGTATTCCAGGATGCTCAGAAAATATAAAATCTCACTTTATTCACACAGCTATTTCCTGTTTTTGCACATTCATTTTTTATTTTGTCCTTGTGCATATGTATTTTCTATAGTTGTACCCATAGCACATACATGTTGTGTTCTGATTTTCAGTTAACAGTCCATCATAAGCATATATTGTACTGCCATAGTCCTCATAACTGCCATTTGTAAAGACTTTATCATAGTCTGTTGACTGTACATGCCATCAGTGTATAACTTAGGAAAAGTTACTAGAAAAGTAAGAGATGAGCATTGACACAAGTATTTGGTATATATAGAGTTCTGTATCTCTTACTTTTTAATTTGGAAAGTAAGAAACAAATGAAAATGGTAAAGTGTATCTGTTGGTACTATTTTAGGAAAGGAAATTAACGTTTGTTCATATGAGAATATTTAATAGTGTCAGGTGCTTTTTATGCATTTTGCCATTTAGTCCTTTCTAAAGCCCTGTTAACCCTAATGTACACACCAGGAGACTGAGATGGAAGCTCAAGTCGTGTGTCAAGGTCATACAGCCAGTAATTGTCAGAGCTGGGTTTGAAAGCCAGATCCATCTGTCTCTGTGTAAAGTTCACTGTCGGTGACAATTTGAAGTTCTTTTATGAATCCCAAAAAGAAAAAGATTATAAAAGATTATCTTTTTGAACTAATTCATACCTGTGGGGGTGAGACCCCTGCGTGACTCAGGCTGAGTCTCCGCCCTCTTGCTGGGCCTTATATAAATGGAGACTCAGACAGAGAGACACAGGAAAAGGGAGCTTTACCATTTTGATCCAGCCAGGAGAGAGAAAGGACTCCAGATTTGCCCATAGCTGAGCTCAAGAAGAGAAACCCCAAGAGGCTCAAGGAGCAGAGGTCCAGGGAGAGATGAGTGATTGGCCAAAGCCAAGTTCAAGGAGAAAGTAGAGAGAGACCAGCAGACCTGCCATCTTACTTCACTATGTGGTTGGACACCAGGATCACCAGTAGCTGACTTTGGTGAGAAAGCATCTCTGACGGTGCTTTGATTTGGACATTTCATGACCTTGGAACTGTAAGCTTTTTCCCTAATAAATTTCCCATTATAAAAGCTAACACATTTCTGGTACTTTGCACCAGCAGCCCTTTGGCAAACTAAGACACTGTCCCCTGTGCTTAAAAATGTAACATAGCATTTATATTTGTATCACAGTTTTAAAGGCCTCAAAGAGCATTAGTGGGAAATGGATGTGGCTCAAGTGATTGGGCTCCCATTTACCATATAGGAGGTCCAGGGTTCGATTCCTGGGGCCTCCTGGTGAAAGGCAAGTTGGCCTGAGTGGCGAGCTGGGCCACGCAGAGTGCTGGCCTGTGCAGAGAGCTGGCCCAGCAAGGTGACGCAACAAAAAGAGACACAGGAGAGACAATAAGAGACACAGCAGACCAGGGAGCTGAGGTGGCGCAAGAGATTGAGTGCCTCTCTCCCACTCCAGAAGGTCCCAGGATCGGTTCCTGGTGCCACTAAAGAGAAGACTGGCAGACACAGAAGAATACACAGAGAGTAGACAGCGAGCGCCAAACAATGGGGGGTGAGGGATAAATAATTTTTTTAAAAAAAAGCATTAGTATAACTGAGGGGGGAAATCCTGTATTTATTTATAGAGGGATGTCCTGTAGAAGAATGTGGGTTTCTTTCCTTCTTCATTCTCCCTTTTTAATCTTTTCCCATGCCATGTTATGTTACTATTTACAGCTGCATCATGGCCTTCAGCTTCGCTTGTAAAGAATAAGCCTTCTCCTCAGAGAAATGCTCTTTTAGAGCAGTTTCTGTACCCAGCCTCAGAACACACATGAATGTGTCCACAGAAAGTCTTTGGATAGCGAATGGTGATGGATCTTCTCTTGCAGTTTATGAAGCTGTACTTCATTGAAATGTATTCTCCCACATCTATCGCAATATATAAAATTGTAATAATCATAGGATATTAGAATTTTAAATTCCTTATTCCCTACCTAAGACCCAGGGAGGCAGTTCATAACAGCAACAACAATAGTAATAATAGCTGACATTTATTTGACCGCTTACTGTGGGTTGGCCCTATGCTTGTGCTATAATATGGATTGCCATATTTCATCTTCAAAATTCCATGAGGTATGAATTGGGATTTGAAAGGATCAATAAACAACACCCCTCTTTTCTCTAAGTTCAAAACCAATATAGAGGTAAAAACGGGCATCAAACAGATGAAGAACATAATGTCCCTTTAAATACTGACAACACTGATCATTAGGGAATGAAGCTTAGAACTACCAGCCATGTAAGGATGCAATACTTTATGTTTGAAAAAGACAGGCATACCCAGTTGCAATCACTGGCAGCCCCACACAACCACAGGCCTCCTTGCAAGGACATCTGAATGGAAGAGATGAGAAGGTTGGGTGCTCTCTACTAGTAGGCAAAGAAAGGAAAGGACTGAGCTGAGCATGTGCAACCATTTCTCCCAAACCCATGAGTCAGCTAATTAACTCTTCCTACAATGGAGAAAAAAGTAAGTGGGGAGGAGGGGAAAGGCCAGGAGTTTAACTCAAGTGGAGTTGCCTTCACATGGAATCATGGGAGATGAGGTCCTGTACTATTTTATGGAGGTACTATTCATGGTCTTATTCTACAGAGAAGGAAATTGAGGCACTGAAAGTCTAAGTAAGCACTCAACATTACTAAGTGGCAAAACAGGCTAAATGAGGTGACTCTCTAGGTAAGTAGTATTGTCAAGATTGCACCAGGCAGGCTAGGACAGGCTTTGGCTTAGTTCAAGTGCAAGGAAATGGGAAATAAAAAGGGAATGGAGATGGTGAGAGGGATTAAAAAAGAAGTGACGAGTTGGAAACTCATTCATTATAAGAGTTTGGGAGGAGACAAAATGACTCAAAGTTTTCTAGCATATCTGGTTGGCAGATGCTGATAGTGTTTTAAAAAGTGTTTCCAGGAGAGAACAGCGAGCACATTTTTAGACCTGTGAGTTTGAGTTACCTCATTAGGCCACTGGAAATTTGAATCTGTAATTTGGCAGAAAGTCAAGAGCAGAGATGCAGATTTTGGAGTCGTTAATTTAAAGATGTTAACTGAAACTAAGTATCAGCAGCAAAAGAGGGGATCCGTTTCACAATTGAGTTTTGTATTTGAAGTAAGCCCCCAAGACTTGTGTTGGTCACCTTCGGTGATTTGATCTAGATTACAGGTAAGGCCCAACATTGGCTCAGGACTTGACCTCATCTTTTAGCCATAACCCTGTTGCACCACAAGGCAAGCTTACAGGTTCCACTGGTGTGCAGGACAATTTCCATTTGCTCCTCCACAGTCACTGTCCATCCCATTTCCACCTGCTCTCTCCCCTGGGAAGCTGACATTTATGGACTGCATCAAATGGATTCCTGTTGGGTTCAGCTACTGGGAGGCCCTGAGAGAACTGGAAGGCAGGAGGAATGTTAGGCTGGTGTACTTATTTCCTTGGCTCCTCTCCTGTCAGATTCTTGTGAATTGGCTGTATCCCTCTACAGCCAAGAGTTTCCCCTACAGAGACTCTCTCAAGGTTCCAAGAACTGCTTTCTCCCTCTACCCCTTCAGGGTAGGGGTGGTGATGGCTTCCAACTGTGGCTGGCCACAGAAAGCTCCATCAACCTTTGTTAGATTTTATTAACACTGCCCACACCTTTAAATAATGTCTTTGTTAAACTCTCCCCACTTTCCCAGATCCTGCTGGGGCCTTGACTAAGTATCACCCAGTAAACCACAAAGACCTCATGCTCTCCAAAGCATTAGCCCTACCCTTGTAAACAGAAGGGGAACTTCTAATCTGGGTTCCCAGACCTGCGAGGAGACAGCAGAGTTAGTACAGGGTCTGTGACTCCGCAGGCACATGCAGCATTATCAGTGGATGGAATGATATCTTACACACTTACCACGATTTTCAAATGTATATTTTATGACTCCCCTTAGTGAGTCATAAAATAAAATTTACTTGAAAATGTTACAAAATTCATTTTAACTGTTGTCATTATATATTTTCTTAATCAACAGATTACTTAAAAGTGTAACTGTTGCCATGCTGGGCAAATAAAATATTTAAAAATGTACAAAGGATATTCACATGTAAAAAGCTACTTGGGAACTATTTCCAAGGCTGTTGCTGTGAAAAATTCACCATACTTCTCCTTGGGTCAGTAAGTGGAAGGAGGTAGAATGATATGGTTCCGTCATAGCTGTTTCTATCAGGAAGGAGTCAAAGATGACCACCCACATCTTGAAAGAATTTTTGTAAAATCATTATCAACTCTTATTTCAAGGAAGAAATTCAGGCTTGCAATAAAGAGTACACCACATTCTCAGCCTTGGTAACACCTTGTCCTTTCGGTGACCTGCTGCGGCTCAAGCAGTGATCAGAGTCTACAGAGCACAAAAATAAACATCTCTAAGGGCCTGTGGAATTCAATGGCCTTGCAGTGTGGGGCAGACAGTGGGCTGAGTGCCAGGCTCTAGGTGAGCCCTCTAGCAGCCCACACTTGTTTTTAGCCACTCTGTAAAAGCAAGAAGAGAGGACCAACCTGGCAGTGAAGTTTTGTTTCCAGGATTGGTCTGGTCTGGGGTTAGGACCTGGATAAACCCCTGTTTACCCAATGAGATTTATTCACTGAGAAGTCTATTACCCAGATGCTGGGAAAGCCTGATAATAGTGGATAAAAAGAACAGAACAGGAGACACAATTTCTTGCCCCTATTCCTCAGCTTCCTTTTTTAAAAATAAAATTTTATTAAAGTATATCATTCATACATGAACACATATAAACAATAAATGTATAGTAAAATCTGTGAATTTACAAAGCAAACATGCATATCATCATACAAGGCTCCCATACATCTCCCCAGCACCAACACGTTGTATTATTGTGAACCATTTGTTACAAACTATGAAAGAGCATAATCAAAATATTGCTACTAACTACAGCTGTATCTTACATTTGGTGTATTTTTCCCCCAACCCACCCAATTATTAACACCATTTATTAGTATAATATATTTGTTATCGTTCAGGAGGAAACATTCTCATGTTTGTCCTGTTAACCACGGTTCATCATCTACCACTGGATTCCCTGTATTATACAGCCCCATGCTTTGTACAATCCATTCAATTTGTACGCTCAGTGGTTCTCATTTTCCTCACAGAGTTGTGCTGTCATCACCTCAGTCAATTTTAGAACATTTACATTACTCCAAAATGAAAAACCCCATTCCCCTTATACCCCCCTGTTATTGTCCCTTAGTATTGAAAAAAAAAGTTCTTGCCATTGCTGCAAAATATTAAAATATTACTATTAACTATTGTCCATAAGTTACATTAGTTGTAATTTTCCCATGTACCACTGTATTCTTAGCACTTTGTAAAAGAAGAGCATTCTTGTATTTATACTATTAGCCACAACCTTCATCCACCACCGAAATGCCTGTGTTATATATTCCCTAGATTATTCTCTAGTTTCCTTTCAATTGACATTTGCATACACAGACTACCCTTTCAGCCACAAACACATTTATAAATCATCAGTGTTAGTTATACACACTATGATGTGTTACTCTGAGCTCTATTCATTTCCACACTTTTACAATTAACTTTATTAATAATGCTATGCACACTCAGCATCATCTCCCATTCTCAACCCACATTCTATTTCTTGATTACCTATACTCTAGAGTTTACCTCTGAGTTTACCCATCATATTTAGTTCACATTAGCGAGACCATACAATATTTGTCCTTTTGTGTCTGGCTTATTTCACTCAACATAACACCCTCTAAGTTCATCCATGTTTTCATAGGCATCCTGATTTCATTTCTTCATACAGCCTCAACTTCCTTTTATCTTCTCCCCATGTGATTTGAGAAGATGTCCAGAGTGAGAGAATTGGGGATGTTTGTTTGCTAAACATTGACTGAGCACCTGTTCTCACCCAGGCACTGTCCTAGGCACTGGAGACAGGGCAGTGAATGGGGGTCGCAAGAGTCCCCTGCTCTTAAGGCGCTCACGCTCTCATTGTACACCTGTGCTGCTCCGCTGGCACATTTTCTTTCAAACTACTGGTTCTCCACAGCACTCCATAATGTGAGGGGTTAACTCCTATACAACTGAAATATTTGCCCCTCGCATTTCAAGGACATGGCAGATAACACAGTAATCACAGTGAAGAATGGCTTGTGGTATAGACAGGCAGCACTGTTCCTCAATAAAAGGCTCTCTATGGATCGACAAAAAGACTCTATGCCACGCATCTCAAACCCTAAGAGTCTCCGTTGCAGCCTCTGATATAACATGAGCTGACACAATAACTCCAGACTGTGTAAGAATGTAAATTAGAATCAAAAAGTTCTGCAAGGCCATTGAACTAGACACAAATATTTATTCATCTACCACACAAATATTGAGCAGCAACTTTATCCAGACTTTGTACTAGATGCTGAGATAATTGACTATATGTTATATTTCTATCATCTTTCCAAATAGGAGAGAAAATATATTACTATTTCTATTACTGCCAAAAGAACAAACAAGCTCCTGGTTATAAATTGCACTGTCAACAAGTTGTTAAACTCAAAAGTAAGCATTTTTCTAATGTTGCCTAGAATCAGTGGCTCTGTGGATTAGGGGCTAAAAGAGTTGGAAAGAATTTTGCGTTTTATTTTCTGTCTCATGTGAATCACGAGTTGTACATTCTTCTTCCTTTCTGTAGACCAAATAACATGTAAATCACTCTGCTGTTTATTTTAGGAGTTATGTAAAGTATTCCTATCCTCAGGGTATCGCTCAGAATGTACAAACTTTGGAAGCTTCTTCAGCAAAATCAATGTTTCAATTTAGTGCCCAAAGGTCCCTGACAGACATCCCAAAATTTCTGGTTGAAGTCAGTAATTATTTACTCCCCCCCCCCCACCAAGGATCTGTTGGAGAAGAAGAAGAAAAAAAAAATTATATATATATGCTTTTTTTTTGTATAGTACATGTGTACTATCATTGAGCAACAAAAATAAATCCATACACACAGAAGGCAGACCAAAGACACAGAGACCCCAAGTGGACAAAAACAGCTGGCTGGACCAGAAAACGTGCAAACCTGAGCAGAGAGGGAAGGGGTTTCTTTAACTTCACTCCCGTGTGCAGTCCTTTTTGGAGCTTGAGTTTGCCCCCTCAATAGAAGTCTGTTAGACTATCAGCTGGAATGCTTTACTATTTTGCTGTAAAGGCAGTGTAGAAAAGTGTTAGAATTTTCTCTCCTAGCGTATCTGGAAGATTACCCTTTGGCACACATGGTGTCTCCTGCATTTCCTACCATAGGCCAGGGTCTTAAATGGGGCTTTGAGTCCTGTGTTGGGGTAGAGCCAGCCATTTAACTCTTGGCAAGAGGGAATGATAGAACGTCAAGTGACCAGGAGCCAAGGTGCTTTTCTCTATAAATATCCACAAGAGGCTTACCTTTAACAACAATATTTAACAAATATATGTCCGGCACTGCTCTAGGTGCTGGGGCCACGACTTTGAACCTAACAACAGTGCTCAGAGGCCAGTGGAGCTTAGAGACTAGTGGAAAGGTAGCAACATTCAGAGAGTAAGGGCACCAGTGTTGAAGTCAAACCTGAGTTGAATCTTGGACAGTCAAAGCATCATTACTCTATCCACAAAGTGGAGATAACCTACCTCACAGGGTTGTGATGAAGATAAAATGAGATAATGTATGTGAGGTAGTGAATTCAGAGCCTGGCAGATTAAGCTCCCCTAAATAGAAACTGTTGTTACTATTATTATTTTGTGGCTTACTCTCTGGCTCAGGCGTAGAGTATGGGGCTCTAAGAGCTGGCCGGTTGCTCTGTGAGGACAGTGCTGTGCTCCTGTGTGTGCACTATTTAGAGACAAGCTGGTTGTGCTAAATATTCTTCATGTTATAGTTGTACTGGCTGATTTAATTTTATTGTGTCTGAAGATTAGACCTTCTGATGCAAATAGAGTATTTTTTTCCACATTTCTTTCAGATAAATTATTATTTAAAAATGTGTGACTATTTATGCTTTTAATTTATTTCTTATGACTTGAGGGGTTTCTCCCCGGTGAGGACAGACCATCATTCATTCATTTGGTAAACATTGGCTGAGCTCTTACTCTGCACCAAGCATTATGAGTGTGTGTGTGTGTGTGTGGGGGGGTGTTGTTTAGGGGACAGCTCATGGGTCCTCAGGGTGATGGTGGAGGAGATGGCTGGCAGATAGGTCCCTGGTTGTTCACTGAATTCTCATTGGCTTATGCAGAGTTTTCCCTAGTATTGATCACTGGGCATCCTGCTGATCTCCTGGACCTCTATATAAAGTGAAACTCATCTTGCTGGTCCCTAAGTATTGGCTTCTGTCCTCATAGTGTAACTGTGCTGCAGTTTCTGCTGCTGGTAGAACTTATGGTTTATACTCTCTGTATGGCCGGGCCTGAGGGAAATCCTGCACCTCTCTTGTTGCAGTTCTTCTTGAGGCTTAGCCATGATTTCCATTTAGCGCATATGTTTGCCATGGAATCACTTTACCTTTTGCCATAGCCCTGGCTCTCATCTCTTAGCTACCTTCCACATCTCCATTAAGTGCATGAGAGAACATCTGCTTCACTTGTGTGTCATCTCTGGTGAGGGCAGCCAGCAAAGCTGGGTCTTCCCGTAGATCCCCACAGAACACATAGCACACACCTCCTTATTGCAGCTTCCCCTCAACTACCCAGGCTTCTCTCTCTTTGTTTTACCATATGCCTGCCCCTGCTAAAGATTCGAGGGACTGGGAGAGGTGGTCCCTGAGAAACCTGGGCAGCTTACCCCCCTTCCTTTAAAAAAACACAAAACTTTCCCCTTTCTCTCTAGGTAGCCTCCTACTTTCTCTTCCTGTGTGGTGGGAACTTCCTCTACAACACAATCCCCTGATTCTTCACCTGTGGACATATTTATTCGGGATGGGACCCATCTTCTCCTTCCCTACAGCAATAAGCTTCTTGGCTTCACCTTAATGACCACTGAGAGAAACTGGCTTACCAACAAAGGGCAATGTATCAGGATATATTTCAAAAATATTATCTATATTATAGGAGTTTTTTTAGAAATGCCTAAAAAATAAGAAACTGATCAATTTCATGATTTTTAAATAATAGCTAAGCATTGCCTCCTCCTTCTAAGAGTTATTTAATCATAACAGAGTGAACTCAATCAGAGTTTGCTGAGAGTACTTAGTCTGCCAGGTAACATATATTGGGGAAGAGGTATTTAATAATTAGTCACCTGGGTTAAGAGTATAGTATCAGTAATTCAATCCCTGGTTTTATATGTCAGGAAATAGCAGCAGAAAGAAAGTGATTCACATAAGGTCACACAACTAAGTAGTGTCACTTGAACCCAGCAGTCCTGAATCCCACTCTTGGTATCTTCCCACCACACACTTTTTGCCTCTTTTGTGGCTGCAAACCAATTTACAAATTTGGCTGAAGTTTGAAGTACTGGAAATAGAAGGGATAGAGGAAGGAAAGAACAATGGAGAGACAATACTGGCCGCCCACCAAGGCGATGGATCCCAGGACCACTCTTTCCTTTTCTCTCGCTGTTTACTGACTATAAGAAATGTGCAGGTTGGGGTTTTTTTTGTTTTTAAGCTGATAGAAGGGATCACTTCAGAATGGTCTACTGTGGGAAACATGAATGTGCTTTCCTGGGAGGTTATTGAACATTAGCAAGAATTCTTTGTAAATGTTTAGATTTTTGAAAGCAAAGAGGGTAAAGTGAGATTGAGACTATATCCCAACTTGCACTGTAAGAAGTAACCTTAAAAAAATTTTAAAATTAAAATTAAAAAAAAAGGAAGTAACCTTAGAGGAACATCATAGTAGAGAACATCTTTTGCTTCAGAAATTTTTCTAAACCCAGAGTGAGATGCAGGATACAATTAAATTTCAGAAGTTAATGTTAAAATAAAAATAAATTGGAGGCTGATTAGTAAAATGAAGACCTGCAAGATGGTAAAATGCTTTCTTTGCTTATAGTTTTAGGTACACTGTTAATAAATGACTTTTCCATTATATTTGTCTAATATTAGGTAGGTTAATTATTTATAAGAATGCTCAAGCTAATATCGTAAGGGAACTGTGGGCTGCTCCAAAGTCTCTAGGAAACTAAGTTAGCCTTGTCTAACTTGTGCCTTTCTTCCGAATACATATAACTCTATTAAGGGACCTGATTTGAAAGAAACTCCCATGAGCTGCTCTGTGAGCAGCAGTATACCTTTGTGTTAATCTTGTGGGCTTCCCCCCAACCTTCATTTTGTCATGGCCGCACACATGAATGGGCACTTAAGCTTTAATATTGCTTGGAGGTCTTGTTGACAAAAATGCCCATTAATAACTGAAATCTAGAGGGCAGAAGGACAAGTGCTGTCCAAAATCTGCCAAAGCTACTCGTCTCAATTTCCCTTCAGATGTAGTGTTGTCAGGCGAATCCCTTCACCTCTCTGAGCTTCAGTTTCATCATTGTGAAAGGGGGAGATATAGTGCTTATCTCTAAAGGTTGTGAGGATCAGTGTGATTATTTATGAGGAATTATTAATAATATTGCATACAAGTGCCTTCAGAGAAGTCATTTCTCCCCACATTGGAATCCTGTAAGGATGTTCCTTGTTCTGTGGTTTTACCCAGGTTGGCTCTCTGACTTAAAATAAACCTTTGGTTCATTATGCTGTCACCACAGGAATACTGGAATTATTACTGAAATTCTTTTTTTTTTTTTAATTTACGCAATTGTATTTTTTGAGAGATCCACATAAATCAATTCTTAACTTATAAAATGTGAGAATGCCAAAAAAAGAATGCTCAACTAGAGCAAATGAAAAGGGAAACATCTGGGTATAGCAGAGGCAATGCAAAAATTAATGATACTTAATATATTTTTTAAAGAAACAAAAATATTTTATTTGCCAGGGGCTTGTTGCCTGCGGGTGTTCTCTATTGAATAATCACCTAATTTCCAATGTGCAGTTTCAAGAAATGATATGGTTATTTTTAGTCTTGAGAAACCAAGCAAAAGAGATTTTTGTGCTCATATTTGCACTGCAGGAGTAGACTTGAAATATCTATTTAAGAAAATACAATTTTGAAGAATAATCATACCAGCCCAACTATATTCCATTTTTTTTTTTTAAGATTTATTTATTTATTTATTTATCGCCCCCCCTTGCTGCTTGTGCTTGCTGTGTCCATTCGCTGTGTGTTTTCTCCGTGTCTGCTTATCTCCCCCTTGCTGTGAGGTCCCGCTGCATCAGCCCACTGCGCCGCGCGGGCTGGCCTGCCCTCACAAGGAGGCCCCGGGAAGCAAACCCGGGGCCTCACACATGGTAAACGGGGGCTCCATCGATTGAGTCACACCCGCTTCTTGTTGTGAGGTCTTGCTGCATCAGCCCACCAAGCCGCGCGGGCCGGCTGGCCTGCCCTCACAAGGAGGCCCCGGGAAGCGAGCCCGGGGCCTCCCATGTGGTAAACGGGAGCTCTATCGATTGAGCCACACCCGCTTCCCCTATATTCCATTTTGTATATTCTTTCCACTCTTTGTGACAGTCACAAGTATATAATTTTTACATAATTTTACATAGCTTCCCTCACAATGTACATACAGTTTTAGAGTCTACTTTTTGCTTCAACATTGCATCATAAATATTTATCTATATTACAATATTATATTCCTGTATATAAATATAAAGGAATGCATAATATCCCATTTGTTTAATGTATCATAATTCTCTAAACACCCTCTAGTTGTTGAACATTCAGGTTGTTTCCTAGCCATTATTTTTGCCCCTAGTCTTTGGCTTCTCTTAAATGATTTCTTCAGGATAACTTCCCAGAAATGAGATTACTGTTCAAAGAATATGAATAACTTTCTAATCCTTGATTCATCTTATTATATTGCTTTCCAAAAGGGCTGGGCCACAGCACTGCCTGTTCCAACATTTTAAAACAGCCCTAGACAGCACTAGCTCAGGATGGTCCTTATACTGAATGTTTATGGGTAGGTGGATTTAGAGGCTTAAGCTGGAAAACAGCTTAACCTTGGGGGTTATTTAAATGGGAAAACCTAAGAAGAGGCTAGGACTATACCAAAACAGAGGTTTCTAAGTTTTTACTTTTTAGCTTGCACAATCAGTTCTATCATTCCATGATACTTGATTGTGTCCAATCGGCAGTCATACCATGTGTGTGTTGGCGTGCAGATGTAGGTAAAACCTAGAATGCCAGTGCTATTGGGATTGAGAGAGAAAGAGAGAAAGGGAGGGAGGAGGAGAAAAAGAGAGAGAGAGAGACAGAGACACACACACACACAGACAGAGAGAGACAGAGAGCGCGAACGAGAAAGCATACCATGAATATGACTCACATATGGCTGTTCAATAAGCTTTGATTTACTGGCAACATGGTAAAAGCAGAAGGTGAAGATCTTTTTGGCTCCATGGGTCTGGCAGGTATTGTCCATGAGCAAAACATCCCAGGGTTAGGACAATACAAAATGTCAGAGACAGGGTGAGATGGGAGTGTAGGCCTTATCCAAAAGGGGGTGCTTCTACTTGGCTCCAGCTATGGCTGCTACAGGAAATGGAGTCCAATATTCTCAGAGGTTTCCAGTTTTCAAGCTCTTCTGATACTTACATGTTGTGACTAATTTAAACATTGTGGGCCTAACTAAAATGTCCTGAAGTTTGATTTGCTCACTGCCAGTTAATGACTGTTCTCATTTGACTCTTACCAAAAACCTGTGAAGTAGACAGGGAGAGTATATTTTTTATACAAACAAGGAAGCTGAGGCTCAGAAATTATTGCTCAACTGCTTATTGACTACCCGTCCCACTAGAATGGAAGTCACTTGAGGACCGAGCCACTGTCTCTTTTCTTCCTTGCTCTAAACCCAGCTCCTAGACTAATTTCTGGTGCATTATAGACACTCAATAAATATTTACTGAATGAATGAGTGATGAATAAATGAAAAGAGGTTAAGCCACATGGAAAATAGCATCTACATTTTTTTTAACCAGGTACTCCTCATGTTTGATTTCATTTTAATACATAAGATATTCTGTGAGAATATTAAGCCCGTTTTATAGATGAGTAATCTGTGGCTCAGATAGGTTAAAGTAACCTAAGTTCATGTAACTCATAAAATGGAGACTCAGGACTAGAACCCAAGTATTCTGATTACTAGTATTTTTCACTATTTAACACTATCACTCTGTCACCATAGTCATAAATATCAATTATCTCCCATTCCTTCTTCCTAAATATTGGCATTTTATTCTGCAGACTAGTACATCACATAGCTCTAGAACAAGGGTCTGAAAATTTTCTCCATAAAAGGCCTGATAGTAAATATTTTAGTCTTTGCGAGCCATTCGTGCTGCTTCAGCCACTCAATTGCCATTATGGCGGGAAAGCGCCACAGCCAAAATGCAAATAAATGGGTGTGGTTGTGTGCCAGTGACATTTTCTTTGCAAAAGGGTCCGACTTTTGTGAAGGCAGCAGTGTGCCTAACTCTGCCTTAGAAAACAGACAAATTAAACACCTTATTTTTAAAAAGTAACAAGCTGGTTAAGTTGTTCGATGATGAAATGGGTGTTTAAATCTTTTCCTAGTTTTTTGGCTTCACTTAATATTTCACAGAAACACTATGTGTGTATATACCTATGTATCTTAACTCTGAGGTAGCAATGGTAGGCTAGTAAATGTTTAACAGGTTCAGGGGGAGGGGAGGGGCGGGATATGAAAAGCTCTGGTGTGTAGTTTGCCAATTTATTGTTTCTGTGATATAAATACTCCCACCATGGTTGATTTTAAGCCACCACCAAGATGTCACCAAAGGCAGTATGGGGATAAGATATAATAGGAGATGGTTCCAGCACACTATTTCTGAGTGTATATATCAGTTTGGATTCTTTTGGCAGAAGTAAAAGAAATATCAACTAGTTTAAACAGTAAGTGAAATGCTACCTAACAAGCTAGATAGGGTGGCTTCAGACTTGCCTAATTCAGTAGCTCAATGACATCATTAAGGACCCAAGTTCTTTTCATCTTTCTGCTGTGCTGTCTTTGGCTTATTGACTTTGTCCTCAAGCTAGCATCCTTCAGTTAAAACATGACTGCCCAGCAGACACAAAAGGACAAATGCTGTATGATTGTGCTACTATGAACTAAATATATTGCATAACATATTGTATGATTACATTTATAAAAAATGTAAATATAAATCAATTTATAAAGATGAAATTAGATTAGTGGTTATCTAGGGCTGGGGGAAGGCATGCTAAGGGATATGGAGTTTTTTCTTTTTGGAATAATGACATGGTTCTAAAATTTTTTGTGATGATGAATGCACAACATTGTGATTATACTAAAAGCCATTGATTATACACTATGGATAGATTGTATGGTATGTGAATATATCTCAATAAAACTGCTGAATAAATAAATAAATAATTGTGCAAGCATAGCCAGGAATAGTGGGTATGTACAGCAGGGGAAACATAGAAAGATTGAGAGGTGAAGAATTTTCTTTATTATCATTATTATTATTGAAATAATGAAAATTCTCTAATGATAGAAGTGATGAATGCCCAACTATGTGATTATACCAAATACCACTGATTGCATACTTTGTATGAATTGTATGCTTTATTAATATGTACCAATAAAATTGATTTGTTTAATAATAATAATTTAAAAAGATGACTGCCCAAATACCCTGTCACATTTGAAAACTGAGGTGATGCTTCATTCAATTAACACGACTTAAGATTTCTTCTGGAGATCGTAACAAAATTGCATTAACTTGGTGATTTGATCAATCCAGTAAAAAAACTCTTTTTTGTCTCTTAAAAATCCCTCCCTAACTGTAATTACGAAGCCTGTTCAGGGAAGCCAATGTGGCTCAACTGATTGAACTCCCGCCTACCACATGGGAGGTCCAGGGTTCCGTTCCTGGTGACTCCTGGAGAAGACGAACAAGACAGCAAGCTGGCGCAATGGGCAGGCACGTTGAGCTGATACAACAAGATGACACAACAAAGAGACACAAAGAGGAAAGGCAATGAGAGACACAACAAACCAGGTTGCTGAGGTGGCTCAAGTGATTGAGTGCCTCTCTCCCACATGGGAGGTCCCAGGTTCAGTTCCCAGTGCCTCCTAAAAAGATGAGCAGACACAGAGCACACAACAAATGGACACAGAGAGCAGACAGCAAGTGCAAACAATGTGGGGGGAATAAATAAATAAAATAAATCTTTAAAAAAAAAAAAAAAAGA
Source organism: Cabassous unicinctus (assembly GCA_029593785.1). Lineage (NCBI taxonomy): Eukaryota > Metazoa > Chordata > Mammalia > Cingulata > Chlamyphoridae > Cabassous > Cabassous unicinctus. The sequence continues at coordinate 17,294 of JAQZBX010004157.1, read as the reverse complement.
AGCCTATTCAAAGTGTTAGGAAAACCATCTTACAGTTTCTGTTATGGCCTCATTCGAGGTATGGTTTAGTTGGAGCTTCTGCCTCAGGGTCTCAGAAGGCTGCAGTCAAGGAGTCTGCCAGATTGAGTTCTCAACTGGAAGTTCAACTTGGGAAAAATCTGCCAACTTGGGATTTTGGCAGAATTTATCTCCCTGCAGTTGTAGGACTGAGAGCTTCCTTTTTTTTCTTTCTGTTGGCCTTCTTCTCAGCTTTCTGGAGGCTGCCTGCAATTCCCTGTGAGTGGCCTTTTCTTACCACAGGTAGTTCACAGTGTGTCAGCTTGCTTCTTGCTTCAAGGTCAGCAGCAGTGCATCTATTAGCAAGACTGAGTCTTGTATAATGTATCGTAACCACAGACTAATATCCCATCACCTGTGCCACACACTAATAGTTAGATGCAAGTCACAGGCCTGCCCACACTCCAGGGGAGAGATTACATAAAAGCATGAACAGCAAGAGGTAGGGATCATAGAGGACACCTTAGTCTGTCCATCACAAGGAGTTTTGTGTGTTTAGCTCATAACTGAATCCCTAATGCCTTGAAATAGTTCCCAACACGTATAAAGCATCAGTAAGTATTTGTAAGTTGAATTAATGTTGTAGATATTACTTCTTTGAACCACGTATTGCTAATATTTTCCCCAAGTCTTTAATTTACTTTTTGTTTTTACTTACTACATGTTATGATGTATAGAAATATCAAATTTTAATTTAGACAAATCAACAAATATCTTTTTTCTTAGGTTTGTTCCATTGCTTTCCATCTTTAGGAGACCTTCTCCTATCCAGAGATTGGATAAATATTTGCCTATATTTTCACCTAGATTTTTAATGACTTTTTTTTGTACCTTTAATTCTGACCAATATATTTCGAAGGTCAAAAACTAACAAATGATGTATTGAATAATCCTTTTTTGTCTCCACTGCTCTTTGTTGCCTTATTTAGAGTATACTGAATTACTATGTACTAGCTCTGGGATGTCAATTCTGTTTTGTCCTTATCCTCTAGATTCAATTACACACCTTTAAGATTATAGCATTCCCAGTCAGAAATTCTTCCAAAGAAGTTACTTTTAGACTCATTCAGTATAACAATTAGGATATGATCTAAGCTGTTGTAACAGAGAGACTCCAAAATGCTGAGGCTCAAATAAAATGGAAGTTTATTTATTTTTCATCTAACAGTATAGAGGTGTGTGAAGTTCAGACCTGGAGGGACAGTTCTTCTCCACCAAGTCTTTTGGTGACCCAGGTTCCTTTCACCTTGCAGCTCTGCCAGCCCCTAGAGTGATATCCTGGTCTATATAGTGGAAGCTATCTCATTTCCATATCCATGTTCCAGTCTATGGGAAAGGGGGATAGCGCCTTTGCCTTTAAGGTGATGAACCAGAAGTGGCACATATTACTTCTGCTCATATCATTGTGGTCTAGACTAAACCATGTTGCCAAATCTACCTTTATAGGAGTTTAGGAAAAATGGCATCTAGCTGGATGGACATGGATTTGGCTAAAGCTTGAGAGGTTCTTGTATTAAAAAGGAGGAAGGTTACTGAGGGAAACTAATACTTTTTGATCCAGTCCTGTATTCATAATTATAAATAATCATACAGGAAATTAGTAATCATCTTTACCAAGTAAAAGTCAACTTTTGAGTATGACAATGAAATACAAATATGTCCTGATTTTTGGTTTTAGATGGCCAATAACTCATGTGCCAGGTAGCATTCTATGCCGATCTTGAATGCCAACAGGAAGTCACCGGTCAGCAAACTCTTCCCAGATCATTACTTGGCTGTTGGAGTAACTTGGAAAAGAAGAAAAAAGATAGATCAAAGCAATGGCAAGAGTAAATAGAAGTCGGTGTACTTCCCCGCCAGACGGAGGCTGGGGCTGGATGATTGTGGCTGGCTGCTTCCTTGTTACCATCTGCACCCGAGCAGTCACAAGGTAGGTGGAATTTTCCTCTTAATTTATTTAGATGGCTTTGCTTTTTGTTCCTTCAAAGTCTGCTTCATTCTATTTCTGAACTCATTGTTGTGAAAATGTAAGTGTATATATATATGTTGAGTGTTTATAAAGGACTCCAGTAAGAGGATTAAGACCCATCTTGAATGAGGTGAGTCACACTTTAACTGAAGTAGCCTCATCAAAAGGTCCTACTTATAATGGATTCACAGGAATGGATTAACTTTAAGAACATGTTTTTCTGGAGTACATACAGCTCCAAATCACCACACCTTGTAACTGATGGTGCTACCTTCCACACAAAATTTACATAAACCTTAAAGTTGTACAGACTATTAAAGCAGTCATTATTATTTATTTACTCCCTCTGTTCTTTCATGTGTATTTCTATTAGTCAGGGTTCTCTAGGGAAACAGAATCAATAGGAGATATCTGTAAATAGTATGAGATTTTATAAAATTCTTTCACGTGGCTTTGGAGATGCACAGTCAAGATTCCACAGGCAGGCTGCAAACCAGGGCCTCTGATGAAGGTCTGATGAAGGTCCTTGATGAGCTCCCAGGAGACATTGGCTGTTCAAAGATGAGCTGGGAAATTCTCTCTGAATGCTGAAATCACTTCCCCTTTTAAGGCATTCAACTGATTGGATAAAACATCACTCATTGCTGACAACAATCTCCCTGGTTGATTGTAGATGTCATCAGCCATCTATGCAGTAAACTCACTGATGACTAAAGTCCATAAATATCCTTGTATTACAATTAGCCCAGTGCTTGCTTGACCAAACAACTGGGCACAATTAACTGGCCAAGTTGACACATTAGCCTAACCATCACAGTATTGATCACTTATTTTTTCTTTGAGACATCTTATTACCAAACATGTATCTCTATGTTAAGAATCATATTTCATTGTGTAATTGAATGATATTCTATTAGTAAATTGACCACTTGAGTTGGAGTTGATACCTGGAAAGCAACATCTGCTTTAAGTGTCCAAAATACTTTAAGTGTCCAAAGACAGCCTCTGATGAAGCTCTGAGACCTGTATTTCTCCAAGTCTTCTGGGTCCAAGTTAACTTAATTGTAATGGATGTGTAAAGTTCTATGGAATGTGGAGCTCTTTTAATGATAGCTGAATTCCTGTAAATAATTGCTAACATTAGCTGAGCACTTACTTTGTGTTCCTTGGCACTCTTCCAAGCACTTTTTGTTGATTAAATCATTTACTGCTCATAACAACACAGAGGTTGAATTAGGAGTCCAAGTTCCCATGGTTAGTAAGTGGCAATGCTTTTAACGACTGGGCAACACTCCCTCTTAGATCATTTCCTTTGTTGATTTAGTGGATAACTTCATTAACTAGAGACAAATCTTTAATAAACAGGAGCCAGAAACAGAACTTTATAGCAGCAAGGCAAGAAGGAGTCAGCAAGCATGTTGGCCTCTTCAGAGAAAGTATCTTTGATAATGTCATTTCATAACATATGACACTTGGGTGATATTTTGTTTCCACATTCTTATGAACAGAGCCTGTGAAACCCAGAAAGGCTATTAGGAGTTGTTTACTACTGCAGCATAATCTAGTTTACTCTAACTGATACAGTCGTTTTTACCAAACAAGATGAGGAAATAGACTCTGAGAGATTAAAAGGCTTTATCAAGGACCCTCAGGTACCCAGAGTAAGAATCAGTGATAAGAACACAGCCCTCCTGAGGTCCGTAATTTCATAAATATTCCAAAGAACAATCAAAATTATTTCCAGAGTGAGAAATACATGTGCTCACAATAAAATTTGTTTTGAAGACGTAGAACATGAAATTTTATCATTTAGAAGGTTCTATGGTACTTTTCACTTTTGGGAACAAATAATAAGTGATACACTGTTCCTCCCACGTTCCACGAAAGTAATAATCATTCAGAAGCATGTATGTGGTTATTAAAATTTTTATCTCTGGCAAGCCTGTTCACATGGTTAGACAAGAATCTCAGGTGTTATTTTTGACTTTCACATCCCTAAAGTAGTTTGCCTGATAAGTCTGGGTCAAGTCAGTTCAGAAAACAAAACAGCAACAAAACAAGATTAAGTTGTTTTTTTTCCAAAAGTCACAAGAGACAAACATAGTCACACGAGACAAACATAGTCACACAAATGATAAGTTCCCCCAAAAGATTTAGTGAAGAGAAAATATTATGATTTAAAATTCCAAAATATCTTATCCTCTGGGATTCCTTTCTTTCAGGTGTCCTTCATTTTTCTTGCATCTTTAGCTTCTTCATTTCTCTCTTATTCTTTCCTTCAGCCTATGAACATATTAGATTCTTCACATCCCCACTTTATCTCATCTAGCCACATGTCCCTGTCCTGCTACCATCAATTTTCTTCACTTTCTCATTCATACTTAAAGTTTCTACTCATCCATTTCACTTCCTTATCTTCTGGTTCCTTCTCTACCAACTCTAATCCCCCTCCCTCCTTCCCTTTTTTCTATCCCTTTGACAAATATTTAATGACGATCCAGTAGATGCCAGGTACTGTACTAGACACTTGGGTCTCAATGTAAGACAAGACAGACACGGTCTTTGCTTTCACAGAGCAACCAGAGCAAGACTAGTAGAGAAAGCAAATGAAGGCAAAGGGAATTGCAAAGCAGTGTAGTAAGTGTCCAGGGTGCAGTGGGAACACAGGAGAGGTATTGCATACAGATTAGGTAGTTAGGGAATGGTCAGGAAAGGTTTCCTGGAAGAGTTGACTAATTAGCTTGAGACTAAAAAGAACAAAGGAGCCTGGGAGTCAATTCTAGGAAAGAAACCAATTTTTAAGACTCAGAGGTGTGAAAAAGCATGGGGGCGTGTTGAAGGAAGAAGTGCCACTCTGTGTTGCAGGGTCAGCAGACAGCCTGCAGCTGTCAGCGCCCTTAAGGTTGAGCAGCTTCTCCCAAGAGCACACCTGTGCTGGCTGCCCACTTCCAATCACTGATTGAAGGAGCATAGAGGCCCAGCCATTTCATTTGGGGTTAACTGAGGTTTCGTCGAGCCTGCATGGCAGTTTCACCGCTCCCTCTGACCAGTGCTGCTTCCTTCCCCTTCCTGCTACAAATGTTAATCCCTCCTATGTAGCTCACATGCCAAACTCCATCCCAGTGTCTGGTTTTTGAGAACTCAAACTGGACTTCGAATTTAGCTCTCCATCTTCTTATCTTTTCTCTTCCTAACATCAGGGCCAGCAACATAATTGTGGGGCCCGATGTACAATGAAAATAAGAGAATCCTTGTTCAAAAAGCAAGAAAAAAGAGCCAATACAGGCACTAAAATATAAACTTTTCTGTTTCTTCAGTGGTCTCTGTCAACTTGTCATGGTGTTTTTTGCTATTTAATTTTGTCCTAAGTAAAAAAAAATGTGTTAAATTATTAGCATGAATTTACTGTTCAATGCCAGTTTTAAATGCAAATATAAAAGTATTTATTTAACTCATAAATTCCCAAAACTATACAATTTGTTTTGTAGCTCACACATGCATATTTTTTTACCAGAAAGTGCAACCCTTGCATAAAAGTAATACAGCTGGGGAAGGAGATGTGGCTCAAGCGATTGGGCTTCTGTCTACCATATAGGAGATCCAGGGTTCGATTCCTGGGGCTTCCTGGTGAAGGCAAGCTGGCCCGAGTGGAGTGCTGGCCTGTGCAGAGTGCTGGCCCATGCAGTAGTGCTGGCCGGCATGGAGTGCTGGCCCATGCGGAGAGCTGGCGCAGCAAGGTGATGCAACAAAAAGAGGCACAGAAGAGATGCGATAAGAGACACAGCAGACCAGGGAGCTGAGGTGGCGCGAGAGATTGAGCACCTCTCTCCCCCTCTGGAAGGTCCCAGGATCAATTGCCGGTGCCGCCTAAAGAGAAGACAAGCAGACACAGAAGAACACACAGAGAGCAGACAGCGAGTGTAAAAACAACGGGGGGTGGGGGTGAATAAATAAAATAAATAAATCTTAAAAAAAAAAGTAACGCAACTGTTTTTATTTCACTTCTGGATATGTACACATTCTATCAACACTCTCTACCTTTGGCTTACTGGTAAGTAAGGAAGGACCAAAGGGGAAAGGACCTGTGGGTAATTCTATGGATTAACTTGTGGGATTACCTGTGGGTAATCATTATATTATTATTATATTATGAAGTATTTCTAAATCAACAAATATAGATCAACAGCATCATTTTTAATATCTACAAATATTTCATTATAATAATTTGCTTCATTTATTTAACTAGCCCTTTATTGATGGACAATTAGGTTGTTTACAATATTTGTCTGTTATAAATAGTTTTCCAGAATATATCCTTTTAGTATATACCATATTACTATTAGCATTATCATTATCATCATCATTAGCATATGATTATTTTGTTTGGATAAATTCTAGAAGTGAAATTGCTGGGTGATGTATAACTCTTTATTGTCATATTTTAACGTATAAACAACCTCTTAGAAGTTACAGATGTTAGCAAAATACTAAGATGAATAAGAAGCCTTATTTTTTACCTATCTTTTCTATAAGACCTTTCCTACAACAGTGATGTTCACATCCACTTGGCTTCAGCAGCCGAACACTTTTTCTTTTTATCCTCCAGAATGGCTCAAATGGTCAGCTTCTGATTTCCCATTTATTAGTGTCCATTAATGTACCACTAAAAACCAGTTAAAACCTGTGGAGACTGGGACAGCTGATTGAACCAAAACTTTAAGTTTTGGTTCAAATCCATGCTCATCCACTTTCTGTATAAAATGGTTGCATTGTGTTTTTCAGATGTATCTCAATTTTCTTTGTGGAGTTCCAGACATACTTCTCTCAGGATTATGCACAAACAGCATGGATCCATTCCATTGTTGACTGTGTGACCATGCTCTGTGGTGAGTATCACTTAGCCAAGGAGAGACAATTACTGGCTAGTCTTGAACTGTACATGACAATGACCTTCCACTACCTTTGATTACCAGTTTAACTAAAGCAGAAAGGCTATGTTGCCAATTGGATAAGAGTATTAAAAAAGAAAAGATCACTCCTACCTTCAGCCAAACCCAACCAGAATTGATCTTGGAAGATCATGGCTGATGTCAGGTGGAACAGGTAGAGAAAATACTCTAAAGGACACAGACCATTTGGTCTTTCATGTAGAGAAGTAGTGCTGAGCATCAGAGGACTTGTGCTGATTTGGGAAGCAGCTTACCACACAGTGTATGCTTGGCTTCTCTCTTTCAAATGCGGTGGCCTCATTTTCTAGTCACGTAAGCAGGAATTGGATATCTCTGCCAGCTGTTTCTATATAAACTCCATAAATGAGTGCCAACAATATGTACATCACATCTCAAGTCTTGGTGTCATTCTGTTTCCTTCCTAGAAGTTTCAAAATTTAACTCATGAATTTCATAATTTTTCATGAACATAAATCTTTATGCTTAGAGAAGTATTCGGAAAGGATAGGATCATGCAGCCATGAGCTAAACATATCCATCATAGCTATAATTTCATTCAAGAACCCCTAAAGATGCTATGAATATAGGGTGTGCTTGAAATTCATGAACTCTTTCATTCCATCTATAGAGTAGAGGAGGACAGACCTTGGGTTTTTTTCTTTTTTAATTTCAAACTAAGGTTATTAAATTGGTGTCTTAGAGTTTCTGAGATTGGATCAAATTGAAAGGATCTATTTACTACCTAGACCCACTTGTTCCCTTTCATTTAAGTCCCCAGTATTCAACTTTTGAATTTTAAAAATTTGTTGTATTTTATTGATGGTGAAGGCTGTAGTCATTTTTTTATTTTTTTAAGGAGGTACTGGGGAATGAACCTGGGGCCTCATAGATGGGAAGCAGGCGCTCAACCACTGAGCTACACCTACTCCCCTTCCCAGTGTTTTTGAAAGCTATTAGCCCTTCAGGCCTTGGTAGCTGTGTTAGTCAGCCAAAGGGGTGCTGATGCAAATTACCAGAAATTAGTTGGTTTTTATAAGAGGGTATTTATTTGGGGTAGAAGTCCACAGTTACCAGGCCATAAAGCATAAGTTACTTCCCTCACCAAAGTCTATTGTTCAGGCTTCTTGGGTTCCTCTCTTCCCAGGGCTCCGTTTCTCTCTGGGCTTAGTTCCTCTGGTTCCTCCACAAGGCCAGCTGTAGACTATCAGGCGAATGGTTCATCTCTATCCTGGGGCCTTCTCTCCTTCCTCACGACCAAGCTCCTCCATCTGCTAGCCTCCCCGGGCTCCAGCATCAAAACTCCAAATGAGAACTCCAACTCAAAAACTGCTTCAACTCTGTTCTTTGCATTGCCTTTTATATTTGAGACCATACCCACCAAGGGGCGGGCTCAATGCCCTACTGACCTGGCCCAGTGAACGCCCTATTCATAACCTAATCATGCCCAGATGAACAGACCAGTTTACAAGTATAATCCAATATCTATTTTTGGAATTCATAATTACATCAAACTGCCCAACGGCTACAGTAGCAAAAGGGAAATACTATATTAATTCAGAATTCTTTATGAATTCATTAACTTATAAATAATTTCATCTGATTCCATTCTATGTACTGGCATTTATTTTTTAGAAAAAGATGCACATACTCTGGAATTAGTTGAATTGTACTGAGATGTATTTCTTTGGTTGGGAGGAATTTGAGAGCAACTTTAGGACTAAAAGAAGATTTCATTAGAAGGCTAAGTTTATTCTTTCAACTTAAGGGGTTTATGTGATTTAAAAAATCATATATTTGGGTGTCCTTGATTGCCTTTTTTACCAGTAAAACAATCACTTGATTTTCATGGTTATTTTATTAGTCACAGCCTTTGTATTTGTACTCCAAGAGAGCCATGTTTGTCTTTCTCAGAGGATACAGATGACTCATTTCCCTCACTGTTATCTTTTGGAGAATATTTGTAATCCTCCAAAGAGGAGTAAATGGCTCTAAGTGACCGGTATGGTCTCAATGCCTGTGTACTCATGTGAGGCGCTGAGCTAAAGCAGGATCAGGTCAGAGCAGCTTATTTAAATTCCATGCAAGGCCTTGAGGCTTGTTGTGCCCATTACCATGTACCTGTGTGTTCACCTAGTAACAATAGAATTCAGAGTATGGAAAAAACCCTGCAGAATCACATTTGGGATGCCCTTTGGGGACAGATTGTCTCTACAGTGAACAGAGAAGTGAACATTTTTCATTGAGTTTGGTATAAATTTTGTCACTCTCTAACAACTATTGTTGCAGCAGCCTGGAGAATTAGACATATGCAGGAGATTTGGTCATTCCTATTCTCCAGAGGTTGTATATATAGCCAGCCATTCAAGCACTATTTTTGTTTTTTAAGGAGGTACCAGGGAATGAACCTGAGACCTAGTACATGGGAAGCAGGTGCCACAACTGCTTCACCCACTCCCCCCAGCCCGCCCCAGGCACTATTTTAACTAGACAGAAGACATTGGCCTGATGTCTCATCCTATCACATGAGTTCAAGTCAGGGCCCAGTTTCAACTTAATACCAAAATTATCATACCCCACAGATACCAAGAGAATTTGCTCTTCTGACCTTGTTACTAGGAGTGTGTCAGCAGGAATTGTTCCTTACAAAGAAATTCACATGCCTTCCCAACCCATCACCCCTGTCATCAGTCTGAGAGAACCAAGGACCCAGAGTAGCAGACATTCTGTGTCAGGTGCCCTGAGCTATACTTCTTGGTGGCCATGGTAATGTCACCTTGAACTTCAATTCTTCCTTGGTCTCTTCTAGCTTTGATTAAAATCCTTATGTCCTGTGGTCAACACAATTCTGATACATTTATAAACCACGAGCAGAGTGAGGCTAACCAAAATGTTACTATGGGCATGATGCATTTTCCTAGATTTTCTTGGTTTTGATTTCGTACCCACAGGGTATCCTGAAGCACGAAAGCATTGCTAGACTGTGGAATTTATCTATGATACCCCTCCCTGGCCTTTTCCTGTATAACACTGCTGGCCAATTTCCTTCTCCACCAACTATCATTATTATTGCTAATGGCATATGATCAATACTGTGTGAAACATAAAAGGCACATCCCTGTACAAGTGTCATGTAGTTTAAATGGAGTTTGTCCACTATTTAGAAAACACCCAATAATCCTGGGATTATGAATGTAATAGAATGGAGAAGTGAAATGAGCACTGAAATGCAGGTCAGTAGACTTGGGCTCTAAGTCCAGCTCTGCTACTTATTCTCTTTGTGACCATGGACAAGTTACTTCTTCTCTCTGGGCCTCAGTTTCCAAATCTGTAGAATGAGTGGGGTGGGCTCAATGCTCTGCCAATGCAACACCACAGCCTTTTCACAGTGCCTTCAAGAACTTTCTCTTTATTTATTATTGTTTTGCAGCTCCACTTGGGAGTGTTGTCAGCAATCATTTATCCTGTCAAGTGGGAATCATGCTGGGTGGTTTGATTGCATCTACTGGTCTCATCCTGGGCTCATTTGCCACCAGTCTGAAGCATCTCTACCTCACTCTGGGAGTTCTCACAGGTAAGGATACTTTGTACCACTCATCTCACCCCACCCCAATTCAGAGGTTGCCAAGCCCATCAACAGAGCAGTTATTCATAAAATACTCATTTTGTCAGATGCATAATTTAGCTGACTTAGCTTATGCCTACCTACCTAACAGTTAAACAAAAGAGCTGGAAATGCAATTGATTGCACTACCCTAATGAAAATGCATCACCACTTTAATTCAACTACATAATAAAAGTAACTGCTGGCTTTCCCTTTGGCAGCAGTGTACAGTCAAGATTCTGTACTCAGAAGAAACAAGATATTAGCTAGGGTAACATAAATTTTCAGTAATGGCCATTCTCTCAACATCTTTGCCAAGACATTAAAATAATATCTGCAGTCAATCTGAGTTTCCTCTGCTTCATTGTGAATATTGTTGCCCAGTAAATGGGGGTTTCTAATTCAAAATGAAAGCCCCTATATTATAGAATATAATATTCTTATATTATACATTCTCTCTCAATGCTATGGAAGCATCATTTTAGAGAATCATAAAGAATTCCATGGAAAGAGAAGCAACACATGTGTGTTCTATAAATCATACTTAAGGAGACTGCATAGGGTGAAGATGGGTGTGGTTTATAGGACCAGGATAGCAGTTTGCCCCTTGGGTCAGAGGGGTGTTGAGAGTAGCGCACTAACTCCTGCCCAGGCACTGTGCAGTCAGGGTAGCATGAATTAGTCCCATAAAGAATTTAATCTCATAATGAAGCTGTATATCTAGCTCTGTCAGCTAAATAAGGTATCTGCCCCTAGTAACCCAAAGTGCCCAGCTGCTAGGGTGACTAATCATCCCAGTTTGCCAGAGACTGTCCCAGTTTTAGCACTGTAAGCCCCACATTGGGGAAACCTCCTTAGTCTGGGCAAATCAGGATAGTTGATCACACTATGCTGCAGACAGGAACAAGAGCTGAAGGTGGTATCTCTTTTCTGTCCCTCACATTCAAGATGCCAAGAAATCCAGGCCTAAGGGCCTTCAGATTTTCCTGACTTAAAAAGGAATAGAGAAAACAAAAAAGAGCAAACAAAACAAAACAAAGAACAAAAAACAAAACAAAACAACACAAACAAAAAACAGAAAAAGGAATAGAAGCTAAAAATCTTTAAAAGGCTTTCTGGACTGTTAACATTTTGCTGCTGACCTTGGAAGATATTTTCAGGTTGTATAAGATCATGTATAAGATCAGCATGATGTTTCCAAAACTATATGAAATTCCTCTGGAAATTTCATGGAGTCATATATGCTCTTTCAACCCCAATTGTGGAGTGGTCCAGATGATAAAGGTTGTGTCTTCACAAACTTAGTTTATATATTGATTTTTAAGTTATTCATTTCATTTTAAGAAGTCATATTTCCTTAAGGTTTTTCTTCCTAAGAAGAAAATCATATATGCTATACTTTCCAAATTGTGGATGACTGGTGAGGGGAGACTCATTTTCAGTTGTGTAGAAAATGGCTTTAAAAGTGTTTAACAGGGGACAATCAAAAAGAAAAAAAAAACAAATATGAAAAAAAACAAAAAACAAAAGAAAAGTGTTTAACAGGGAAGCGGGTGTGGCTCAATGGATAGAGCTCCCGTTTACCATATGGGAGGCCCCGGTTCGCTTCCAGGGGCCTCCTTGTGAGGGCAGGCCGGCCGCGCGGCGCAGTGGGCTGATGCAGCAGGACCTCACAGCAAGGGGGAGATAAGCAGACACGGCAGAAACACACAGCGAATGGACACAGTAAAACACAAGCAGCAAGGGGGGGATAAATAAATAAATAAATCTTAAAAAAAAAAAAGTGTTTAACAGAAGGTCAGATTCTCTTTAATTCAAACAATTTTATTGTGAGATATTAGCTTTTATTGGCCATCCATGGTGTACTAACACTCATAGAGTTCTCTTTATTCTCAGGTCTTGGATTTGCACTTTGTTATTCTCCAGCTATTGCCATGGTTGGCAAGTATTTCAGCAGACGGAAAGCCCTTGCTTATGGGATTGCCATGTCGGGAAGTGGCATTGGCACCTTCATCCTGGCCCCTGTGGTTCAGCTCCTTATTGAACAGTTTTCCTGGCGGGGAGCATTGCTCATTCTTGGGGGCTTTGTTTTGAATCTCTGTGTTTGTGGTGCCTTGATGCGACCAATTACTCTTAAAGAGGACCATACAACTCTGGAGCAGAAGAATGTCTGTAGAACTCAGAAACAAGACTTTAAGCAGGCATCTCCTTGTTCATCTTTGACAAAACAGTGGGTGCATAACTGCCTTTGTTGCTCTTTGCAGCAGGAATACAGTTTTTTACTGATGTCAGACTTTGTTGTGTTAGCCATCTCTGTTCTGTTTATGGCGTATGGCTGCAGCCCTCTCTTTGTGTACTTGGTGCCTTATGCTTTGAGTGTTGGAGTGAGTCACCAGCAAGCTGCTTTTCTTATGTCCATACTTGGGGTGATTGACATTATCGGCAATATCACTTTTGGATGGCTAACCGACAGAAGGTAACCTCTGTGAAACCACAACTGCTTTCCCACCAGGGCCTTTAAGCCTTGACTTTCCCTTCATCTCTTACCTTGTAGAATACAGAGGTCTGAATAATGTTAACAAGACTTCAGTATCCAAAGGCAACTCCTTTGCTGGTTCTTCTAGATCAGGGATTGGCAAACACTTTATCTATAATGGGACAGAGAGTAAATATTTTCGACTTAGTGGGCCATATGCTCTTTGTTGAAACTACCCAGCTCTGTTGTTGCAGCTCTAAAGCAGCCATTGATAATACGTAAACCAATGAGAATGACTATGTTACTGTGAGACTTACGGGCCCTGAAATTGATTTTCATATAATTTTCATGTGTCACAAAATATTCTTAAAAAATTTTTTCCAATCATTAAAAATATAAAAATCATTTTTATTTCATGTATTGTGCAAGAAAATGGTGGAACATAGTTTGCTGATCCCTTTTCTAGATGGTTTAAGATGGTGGGCCTGTCTAAATTGGAGAAGGGATGGTGTATCTATTTAAATAGGAATGCCGAAGGTAACTACAAGTGACAGATTTAATTCCATTCCAAGTCAAGTCATCCCCAGGCAAAACAACCTCTGGCTAAGTGTTGTGGTTTTTAGATTCTTGTGAATCATCCTAGAGATTGGCTGGTGATAAGAGAGGAGTAGAAGACAGTCCAGAAGAAGGATTGTGTGCAATAATAACATATTATCTGTAGCACCGTATTTATGTTTGACACTGCAAATAGCAAATGTTTTCATTACAATTGTAGGCTTAGAAGCCAAAGTTATAAGAAATCTACTGAGTAGATTCTTCAGCAAATGCTCATCCATTTGGATTGAAAAGAGCAAGCTGTTCAGATTCTCTTAATTGATGAACTTCTCAACCTTGAGCTATGACCTTGGAAAGCTTTCCTCATTGTGGCTTCTTACACTTAATGTCTTCTGTAATTATCCAAGATCCAACTGCCATTGGATTAATCCCACATTTGTAATGTATAAGGAAGAAAGTACAAGGGAGTGCTTTTTACTAAGTTATTACAATCAAATAACTCAGTAAAAAGCAGCCGAGTATAAGTGTGATCTGTATAGGGATCTGAAGTCTGAGACTTACAAGGTCCAAATTGTTGTCCTGGCTCTGCTCCTAATTAGTCTTGTGGCCTAGGGAAAGTTACTTAACCCTTTAGAGCCTCAAGGCTCTTCATCTGTAAAATGGACCAATGCAATACTTGCCTATTGAACTCAGAGCACTCAGTGAGGCTCAAATGAGGCCATGTGTGGAAAAAATGTTTGTAAAGCATAAAGTGCTTTCCAAAGTTAAACTGCTGGTGGTGACATAGTACAGTGTCTTTGAAATAATTGGTAGCATAGATGAGTTTGGAGCTACTGAAAGACAATGTGATGAAAGTACCACTGGGGAAATCCTGAAATAAGACTTAGTCCTAGTAAAAGACCTTCACTATCCTGGCAAATCACTTTAATGTCTTCATATTCTAGCTTCCCTTTTGTAAAACCACTTGGTTTATTGAATACCTGTGATATGCCAGATACCAGAGGATCACATATCTGAAAGCACATAATATGGTAGACTACTAGAAAATATTAGTCTCTTGGTATGCTATATATTATCTTACAACTATCCTTAGAGAAACCCTATGGGATAGGTTATCTTTCCATTTTATAGCTAAGGAAATTGAGGTTAGAGTTAAGCAGTTAGTAGGTAATAGAACTGGATTTGAACTTATATCTTTCTAATTTTAGAGCATATATTATTTCTACCACACTGCACTTCCTGGGGAGAAAAATTATTGCATTTGCATATTCCAAAGAAAGAGAAAGACAACTTAGATTATATATAATGGGGAGACATCTATAGAAATAACCACAATGCTTATTGTCGCACGGCCGTGGTTCTAAAGCTCTTTGATAGAAACTGTGCATGTCATACTTATTCTTGTTCTTCATATCCACAGGTGTCTGAAGAATTACCAGTATGTTTGCTACCTCTTTGCCGTGGGATTAGATGGGCTCTGCTATCTCTGCCTCCCAATGTTTCAAAGTCTCCCCCTGCTTGTGCCTTTTTCTTGTACTTTTGGCTACTTTGATGGTGCATATGTGACCTTGATCCCAGTAGTGACCACAGAAATAGTGGGGACCACCTCTTTGTCATCAGCTCTTGGTGTGGTGTACTTCCTTCATGCAGTGCCATACTTGGTGAGCCCACCCATTGCAGGTAAGTTTCCAGAGAGAACCCCCAACCATCTCTTCTCTTTGTTGTATTGATATGAAAACGGCAAACCCACAACAGACAATGAGAATGATTTGGGAGAAGAGTGAAAGAGAAAACAAATGCAAGAGCCACCAAAAAACATCCTAGTCTTGCTCATATCCTTGTTTCATAATCTTCTTCCAATCAAGCAGGAATGGTAGCCTATCTGGGAAGAAAAGGTCCCAAATTAGGGTTTTGATTTAATTCCACACTAATTGTGGGAGCAATGGAATGGAGCAGCTGTTCAGACTTATAAATTACACACATTCAGAGTGAAGTCTCACAGGAGTACAGGTTTCCAATAGGGGATGGTGAGAGATAGGCTGAAATAACTGCAGGTATCATAGTGAAGTGGCTTGAGTGCCAGGCATAGGATCTGGGGCTCTAAATTCTTCAGTGTTTATGGGTAGTATTAAAGTTTATGTGCAAAGGGGTAACATGGTAAAGAGTATATTGCAGAAAATGTGATCTAGCATTTGATGTAGTAATTTGGAGGAGAGGCATTTACGATTCCATTCTAATAGTTCATAAGTGTACTGATACAGACCTGAACTTG
This sequence comes from Cabassous unicinctus, assembly GCA_029593785.1. Lineage (NCBI taxonomy): Eukaryota > Metazoa > Chordata > Mammalia > Cingulata > Chlamyphoridae > Cabassous > Cabassous unicinctus. The sequence goes on along the minus strand of JAQZBX010004157.1, from coordinate 1,415 downwards.
GGCTGCTACAGCAGAAATGGAAATGAATTACAGGGCAAGGAGGAAGTTTTGAGAAAAAAAAAAAAAAAACATTGAGGATGAAGGAGGGAAGGGAGTCAAAGATAACTTAGAGAAAAACAGCACGGTTGAAAGGAATAAGGAACGTGGAGGAAATGGCTTTGCCAGAAAAATAATGACTTTAACGATTTAGACATAGTGAGATCTCTAAGATACACAGGTGAAAATGCCCAATAGGGTTGATTCAGGATGAAATCTGAGCTTAAGAGAGAGACCAGATTCAGATATATAGATTTGAGAATCATTTGAAAAAGAATCTAGAATGTTTTGTAAACTGTAAAAATTCTATGGAAATTTAAGGCACAACTAAACAAGTCAACATTGGCTTGGCACTGGCAATATAGCAGAAATAGGTCTGGCTACCTTCCTGGCCTAGACTGTTGTCTCTCAGAGGGAGGTTCTAGAACCACCTGCATCAGAATCTCCTGGGGCCCTTGTTAAAATGCAGATTCCTTAACCCTCCCTCTGTAGCCTGAATCTTTGGGGTTGAGTTCCAGGAATCTATACCCCGGATAAGCTTTCTTGTGAGGCCCATAACACTAAAGATTGAAAAATAACTGGTTCAGATTATCAGCCTAAATTAAAACTGAGAGAGTAAACCAAAGTCTATGAAGACAAGCAAAACAGAAATGAGCCAAACATTTACCTAGAAGGCAGGAGGGGAATTTTTTGAAGAAGGTAGGATTTCCATTCTTAGCTGCTGTTGTGAATAGACAGTTTGGTGGTTATTTCTAAACCCGAGCAATTGCTAAAGCAGCAAACTAGGGGAAACTGTGGCTGCTTGACTGCTGAAATGAAAATTCTTGGTCAGTTTAAATTCCATGATAAAGGACCGTATATTTAGTGCTTCATTTTTGAAAACTGCCCCCAAAATGTTCCCATACCCTCCCACCACAGCCAGTTTTAGTGTTCAACCTTTAGGAGCAAGAACTCCTGAAAGGCTGTTAAAAGTCACAGGATATAAATAAATTGGACATTCCTGGAGTCACCTTTCAGTCTATGACCTTCATTGTGACAAATCAGACATTATACTCAATGCTAAGAATTAGGATGTGAGTTCTTATTGCAAAATTTGTCTTATTTAATTACCTTTAAAATGACAACTCTCTACTCAGTCTCTGGTGTACAAATAAGTCACATGGTAACTAAAATATTGGAGAGTAGTTTGAATCGCAGGAAACTTTCTGGGGCTTTTAACAATTTCTATGTGCCATTTTTGATTAAGGGATGGTGGATTTTCTTGGCATATATATAAAGTTTGGAGGAACTTTTAAAAATGTAAACATTTTGTTAATTACAAAATAATTCACTGCTGGGGTTTAATTTTACCTCATTGTGGCTTGTATTTTGCATGTTTT